>UELV01083504.1:0-46311 GCA_900490015.1 Megastigmus stigmatizans | reverse complement strand
GGGGGGGGGGGGGGGGGAGGAGAGCAACAAGCACAATTAAAGCCACGCACGAGTAACGCTCTCTGCGCGACTGCTATACGATCGAAACGGATTTGCGGTATACTCATTACGAATTTGAGACGGTCGTCGCTGCCGGGACGGGTTCCTCATCATACGCGAACGTGTGCAGCAGCGCAAACTCGAAGTGACGAGAAGCGCATAGAGCAGCAGTAGCAGAGAGGAGGAGAACACGAGAGCTCGAGTCGGAGAAATACACCGAGAGAAGCTGAGCCCCGCGCGCACGGTCGATTTGCAAGCGCCACGCGACGCTTCCCGGTGTATGTGTATCTATGTGTGAGACTATATGCATGCGGATAGGACTCGTGCATGTGGTTACGGGGCTCGTCCGACTGAAATAGCAGCAGCACCAGAAGCAGTGGCAGCCTATACTAGCTGGGAGCGGAGGAGTACCTGGGGGGGCATAATGAGGCGAGTAGCGCGCCGAAACCAGGCCGTCGAAATGTTGACAGTAAATACGTCGCGGCCACCGAGGCTTGCATGCTACTCTCGGATTCTCGTACGAAAAGGATCGCCGTCTCTGCCGCAGCTTCTGCCACCGCTGATGCTGACGACATCAGGGGAAAAGAGCGAATCTTCTTCACTCCCTATATCGTCGAGGCGGGAGAAATTTGAATTTGAAAAAAAGCGCATTCATCGACGACAAATAGCACCAGCTCTCACTCTGTTTTTTTTTGTTTGTTGTTGTTATGTTTATTTTGCTCGCTGCTGATGCTGCTACTGCGGGGGGAGAATCGAGCGACTATTTGCTTTCGCGAATGGCAGTTTTGTGTTTGAAAAGCCCCGGTAATGTTGGTCGATCGATGTGCCGTTCGCGAGTGATTTTTGTCCTTCTCTCGACTCTTGCGAGTTTTTGGAACGCAACTGTTTTGTAAACAATGAAACGCTACTGCTATTGCTGCTGCTGAGAGTATAAATTATGTGCGTTATTATTGACAGCTGAAGAAAGGTTGCGCTTTTGATAGAGCTTAGAAAGTGCACTGGAGTAATGATCTATCTGAGTTTTAGGATTATTATAACTTCGTATACGTCTGATCGTGGAGTTGCTGGTATTTCAAGCTGAAACTTTAAAAAAAATGGAATCTTTTGGAATTTAAAAATTGTTTTCTACGGAATTACTAACCAAAGTTTTAAAGTGACATTAATTAAAAATGAATCAGTAATAGCTAGGACTGCTAATAATTATGCAAGATTCAAATTGGTATAATTGCTCAATAACTCACTTACAAGAGCGCAATCATAAGGTGCATAAAGTAAAAGAGGTGGACGCTACGAGAAACCGCCAGAAACAATCGCAGAGACGTTAGAGTAATTACCTGCGTCATTTAACTAAAGAAATATTCAGGGAAAACGACCGCTTATCTGTAATGGATATGTTAACCGGATATTTTGCTACTGGGGGTTCCTTAATTGAACCCCTGCGGTTATTTGCACATGGAACTTGGAATGGAAAAGAAAGTGTGTTAACGTACTAGAACGGAATTACATCATTTGTTCAGTTATGACAAGATTTTGATTGTCTATAGAGTTTGTACATAAATGTCTCAACAGCGCGCAACTTTATACTTGCACATCACGAAACAATATTCTCCGAAATCGATCTCTCATCCACGTGACAAGTCTACTGCTTATACAGAACGACGTGATGCTCGCGCATACACCCAACATTTCGGCTGGCAGATGTCAAAAGCTTCACCGGTATACGGAAGCCGGCGCTATTACGTCACGATGAATCAGTCATTTCCTGCCATTAATCCGTTTGTATCGGCTTTCCTTCTTCGTGTGCTTGTGTGTGTTTACGTGTACGCAAGCATTCCAAGCCTTTGAGACACGCACAGCGGGTGTAATAATTGTCCAGTCTACCGGTTCCATTTCCGCTTATAGGCAATCAATTTTCCACGTTAATCGATTGTCTTTACGTTTTGTCTATACCTTCGCCCGCTTCTTATTCTTTATATATAGCTTGTGCTGCCTCGCGAATTGGATGATACTTTTTTCTCTCGCTTCGCGTGTGTACCGGCACTTTTTCATATCTCTGCGAGAGAGAGGGAGAGAGAGTGGGACTTCCGATTGAATTATACGACACAATTTTATCATTCCGGCTATGCGCTTATATATATATATATATATAATATGGTATGTATATACGCAAGCCGGTGTCTCGTTCGAGCAACGAAATTATTATGCCCCCGCGAGACCGCTTATGAAAAGTAGCTTATTAAAAGAGCTTCCATCGTTGCTTAAGAATACATCGTGAGAATCGTCAGCTTTTTATGGAATTGGCTGATGAATGTATCGAGGAAGAAGGCAGTTCGATTATTTCATAAATCAGCAGCAGTCCGATCGAACGATCCTTATTTTAATTGAGGATGTCAAAGACAAGAGAGTAATCGTGTATTTTGAACAAAATAATTATACAAAGCACATTACCCGCATGTAAATAATCCGTATGTCCAATATACTGCAAAGTCTATGAGAAATACTAATACTGATATGTTTCATACATGGGAAATACGTATCCACAAAGCCGGAGTCATATTTATACAAAGTATTGGCAAAATATGGCCAATATGTGGATTCGCTAGCCCATGTTTATTTCAAACTATGTGATCAGTATATATTACAATAGTTAAATTATTTATAACTCCTCATGGCTTTCTAGTTATAAAAATTAATGAAAAATTAATTTAGTCTGTACAAAAAAATATTTAATTTTTATTATCGTATACATATTTAAAAACAAAGTTGTTGAGCCAGTTGATTCACATATTAATCATAGTTTTCCAATACTTTATGTAAGTATTGCTCCGGTACTGTGGATATATATTATATATTTCCTGTATATGAAAAATATAACGGTGTTAGTATTTTCTCTAAAAAATCAACCTATTGTAGGTAGTCTTTGAATATTTCGGCTATAAGAATAAGTTTTTACGCGGGAATTGAACAATTTTCAACATATCAAACATAATAGTTATCGAGATATTAAGTCTAACATAATTGTGAAAATGTAACGAATAAATTTTCTATTCTCAGCAGTTATAAGAAAACTGTTGATAATTATCTAAAGGTACTATAAAATAAAGAAATATTATACTAAAAGAATGGCATCATAAAGAAGAAAATTCTGTAAATTAAATTAAAGAATACACATTCACTTTTACGGCGATTCACTTTTACGTCACGTTTTTAGACTTTGATAAAATTAACATAGGTATTTAATCATGCACTAGTAGTGCGCTGACCTTATTTTATTTTAAAATTAATATTTCATTGTAAGTCATGTCATACATTGTCTAACTATATCCGTAACTAATCTATTAATCCGAAATGTCTATAGTGAGATATACTATTCATGTTCGTTTGCCAGATCGAACTTAATTCGTTTTCTCTTGGATTTCCAGGCTTAACCTTTTTAAAAATTATCCTTCATTCCGCTATTTGCTTCTCCATCGTCAACTCAAATGTTTTATTATCCCTGTGTTTTATCGCGAATCATGAAATCGAGTTTATCAAACTTTCAATATCACTTTAACACATTCCTGTCCTGCAGAAGTAAGAAACAGAGTTGAAACTTTTCGATACGGCCGGTAATGAAATACATCGAAGAAAGGTGTCGGTATTCCAGAAGCTCCGTACTCACAATCCCACAGCTGAACGAGCGGAAGTGAGAGAAAGAGTAGAGGAGGGCGAGATGGAGCTTATGAATTTATCGATTTTCCCCCGCGTATAGGTGGGACTTTTCCTTCCGTAATATGCCGCGCTACCGTCGCGCACACGGGAAGTTTAAAGCCATCGCGCGACCATTGAATTTCCCGGGAGTCCGAGAGAGCAACTCGTAGATCGCGATTTGGTTGTGGCTCACGACCACCGCTATATATGTATATGTGTACGAGTGCGCGCCCAACTCTCTCGCCAACTTTATTCATATCCCACGACCATTTCACAATTGTGTTCCCATTTAATAGGAATTTCCGAAAATTTTAAAGCCGACTTTTAACGCAGCTTTGCAGCTCGTATTGCTGATTCCTGTATATACACAAACGGAAGGAAAGAAAGTTGGGGGATATAAGTTTTGGGCTTCCCGTATGCGTATATATATATATGTAACGTAGTTTGGAGAATTAATTAAAACGAATTAGTTTAAGCGCTTTACGAGCGAGAGACCCGGTTATGATTCTCGTGCGAAATGAAATACCCGGACTTTTCTAGGGTATCAACATTTTTAACTTTCCGAGTGCATTGGCATAACTTTTAAGCGTAAAGTTGTTTACGCTTAATACTTTGCCACGAAGACGGGCAAGTAAGAAAATTTAATGCTTTACGAATATTTAGGCATGGTTGTTATGACGATACATTAACAATATAAAATGTACTTTAATATTGTTTTACTGCGACGTTGGGTTATTGGGATGTAGAAAATAAAATAAGGCACAGTTGGCGCAGTACAAATTTATTTTAATGCACGGCTAACGGAAATAATGGAAAAAATTTATCATGGGTATTAAAAAAGGACATGAATATTAAAAAAAGACATTAGCGAGAGCTGTTCGATTCTCATTACAAGACAAAATTATAATATAATATCGAATGCATTTTATGCTCTTTTAACTGCGAGATGCTTATTCGGTTTAATTTAATCATCGGAAGTGCATGATTGTGTAAACGAAAATAGAAGAGGGGCGAGAGAGAAGAGTCCCGAGGTTGATTTACGCTACTGGTCGGCAGCTATATGGTGAGAATAAAAATTATTAAAAAAAAAGTGCGATGGAAAAATTCGCGTATTGTCGCTGCGTCTGACAGGTTCTTTGGTATTTTTCGATTTTATAAATTGGCACTGCACCGGAATAACTCAGCGGTTCTGACATTTTATGGTTCTCTGTCAAATACAACTTAAAACAGTGGATGAGATATAAATAATAGTTTTATTACCGTATTCATAAATACGACTGAAATCTTTCTCTTCGTGTTGATCATTTTTGTAAATTCAATATAGAGATGAGAGATGAAATATAGAAACTTGAAACTTTTCATGTGAAAAAGAAACGCGTAATTCTGAATTGTTATCTACTTTTATGCGAGGGTAGAAGAATGTAGCGTACATCCTCGTTATTCAAACTTGTATTTTATAAACTTGTCTTGTAAATTTATACGAACAAATTTGTGACATGTATTGTAAAGATTGGACGTTAAAACTTTATTACATTTGTTATGTATCTACTGCGTTCATAATTGTAAAACCGTATAATTAAAATCAAAATCTTTATATTGTTTACTATCTGCTTCCTGTATAATTATAATTTTCTAATTAAAAAAACCATAAACTTTATGAAATGTATAACTTTTTTAAAAAAATCACTGGCCCAATTGTTCAGTAAATAATTAGCGGAAAGATAAATTGCTTTATACGGGTGCAGGATAATTCAAAACGAAAGCCGTTTATTCGGCTGAGTGGCGATTGTTTGCTTTACGTGTTGCCTCGAGAATATAGTTGCTCTCTCGCGCAGGCGTCCTAAAAGCGAGAGACAATTTTGACTCTATGTGTTGATGTTTATGTGGCTCTACTTGCATATGTATAGGCGCTTCAGCGAGAGCTTACCGCGAGCGTGAAACCAAAGTGCATTATATAAAGTTCTTTAAAACGAGATGCCGCGATATTGCCAAGCAATATTTATTATACGGTTAAAAATTTAGTGCATTTTTACAAAATTAAATACACGTGATATGGAATTTAGCGATTCAATACGCTTTGCATAAAAAAGCGTTATTGAAACTTTACTTGTTAAAATTGAAACACATGTTTTATGCAGAAATGAGCGCGAAATATGCAACAAGCATATTTGTTACTTTTTACAAAAAATTGTTATTCAGAATATTCAACAATTATTGGATATGCTAAATTGAATCATTGTAATATACAGGTTTACGAATTTTGCAGTCAAAAAGGCTAATTTTTTGGTCATTGAACCTCAAATATCTTATAAACCTGAGGTAATAGGAAAATTTTAAGGCCGGATTTGATAATGGAAACAATGGCTGTTTCTGTTATATTTAAGATTTGTTGGCTAGCTTTACCAAGAAATTTGTAAGTTCAACTCACTATTATTTTCTGTGTTAAATAAATATTTGGTGTGTTATAAATTCAGAATTATTTTTTGGGCTAATGCATCTGAAACAAGTGAAGTTAATTAATTATAAAATAGGGTCAATTTAAAGTACCCCTATTTCCTGAGTCTTTTTTGAAAAAATGTGTCAATTTGGTTATGAAATCATACAGGAAATATTCGCAAATATATATAAGGTGATGGTCTAAGGGACGGACGATCAAGCGACGTAGAATCCCATTACACGAGACACGCCGAAGCTTCAATTTCGCCTGAGTGCGACTGCGCGCCGGGCTACGGGCACTCCGTTAAAAGAGCGAGGATTTTGGGGCCGCTCACCTTCCCTCCTGCCTCTCGTTTCCCCCCGCCACGATGTTATTGTTGCCCTGGTGGAATGTACGAGCCTAGATATACGTGCATTATTTCGCATGCGTATAGACCAAAGACTTCGTCGCAGTAGCAGCTACGAGAGAATCGATAAACTGGTCAGATGGTAATTGAGTATCGGTAAGGAGTTAATCAAGGCATATATGGTGAGACTGTACGAGTTGACGACCTAACCGAGCAGCTTTAGGTTTGAAAACTTTTTTCTCTTTGCGAAACATAAGGTCGGGAAATGTGATTACTTATCCAATTAAGTTCACATCATGATAAATGTTAACCAACAAAAATATTTCTCGCGATCACTTTCATGTTAAATAAGCAGTCAAGACGAGTATAACTATTACCTTACACATACAGTGACACACTATCGCGAGAGGGAGAGAGAGAGAGAGAGCGTAGAAGAGCACACACTGCGATTGGTCGAGAGAGCGGCTGCATAGGAGATAAAGGACGACGTTTTCAATGCGTCGGTGAGAGAAATTGAATTTTCAGGAAAGTCGAGAGAGAGAGAGAGAGAGAGAGAGAGAGAGAGAGACCCGATAGAGTGCGCTGCGCGCGCATGGAATCATCGCAGGATGAGAAGAATGGTGATAAAGTTGAAATACTGTGAAATTTGAGGGCACTCGCACGAAAAATCGGATTTACGTCGCTCGCTGCTGTTCAGACCCCGGGACTTCTTTAACGTTTGGGAAAATGGTGCGCTAACAGTTCCGCTCGTGATAAGTTCTATAAGCGATTCGGCATACTCCCAACTAAGTTCTTGAATCGATCTTTTTTTAAACGATCTTATTATTTTGACATGCTGAATTTTATGTAATTGCGAAAATATTAGGAAGATGTTTGAATTCAGAAATCATGTTATTATTCCAGTTTAAAAAAGAAATAATAATAATAATAACAATTACCAATTTTTCCACGCTCATTTCATAAAACTTATGGTGGTTATTTTCATCAAATCCTAGACTCGATCGCAATATGCAATTGTACTAACATATTGATATTTTATAATTTAAGCAATTTTAAGAAATATTGTGCCATCTTCATAAAATAAAGTAAGGACATCATTAACAAGCCCCTATATCAAAGTCTTTTTTTCTATATCGCGGAGTAGCACCAAACGTAAAGATATTTTCAAAGCAACTTGAAAAAAACAGTTGATGCACCTTCGAAAAAAAAAATAAGAGAGTGGCAGCCACCTCAGCATATAGCACAAGTGAGATTAAAGTGGGAGAACTGAAACGACGTGTCGAAGTTCAAGTGTGCAGCATTGAAAAAGGAGAGAAGTTAAAGCCGCTTGGCTTGACTCTCTTCTCCTTGCACTTTCGTGCGAGAGAGGCAGAGAGAAATGCTCCGGATAAAAGCGAGCGAACACGATGCAGAGAGGAGAGAGAAAATAGAGGAGAAAAGGACGCGCTAACGATGAAGTCGAGACGACGGTATCTGTACATACCGTATATAGGTATGGGCGCGGTGAGTCTCGGTTGAACCGAGCTTAAGCATGTCCGATTAGGACACTTACGGGTTAAGTCAGTGGCGGCAACGGCGTCGGTGGCCAAGCAGAACGCACACCAAGCACAGGCGCCAGTAATCTCTGACAGTTCCGATAACGAGCTGAGAGCAGATCTTGGCCGCCCTGGGGGCCACCGGCAGTGGTGGTGGCGTCGGCGGTGGCCTCGCAGCTTGCGGCGAATTTACTGCCTTAATGATTTCCCTCGACGACATGCTGAATCGAGTAAATGTGCCAATCGTGTTTCTAAAGTCCCTTTGAGCTGCTCGATTCTCTCGATCGCAACTGCTGCACGTTTCTTTTTTGTGTACGCGCTTTATGTCTTTGCTCTTTCTTCGTTTGCTCGTGCGATATGTGCTCTTTGAGACTTATGCTTCGCTTCTCGACGACTATGGGTTTCTCCACATTGTGGTGAGGTGAAGTAGATGCTCAATTGGTCAAACTGTCATGTAAAAATGATGTTCCAGGCTTTGAAATGATGTGAATGTAGAATTTGCACTTGTGAATTCATGTTATTAAAAATCCAAACAAAGTGTCATAATTATTATACTTTCAATAGCTGAATAGTTTGACAAGAAGCAAACGTACTGGTTTTTTACTTTGAACTGATCGTTTCATCGTACTTCTGATTTTTTTTCGAGCTTATATTATTACATTTATATAAAAAATTGTTTTCTGTACAATCTTCGGAATCCCATTTTATTTTACTTTGACATAATCGAGAGATTTGTATAGGAATTTTGAACTGTAGCCAAAAATTCAATGATAAACAAGAATTTACTGGTCTGAATTACGCCAAATAATCCTTTAAGAGAGAAAGTTATTTAGCCGGAGGCAACTTCTGTTTTTTAACGATTCACTGAATAAAATGACGATCTGCAATGCCAGTAACTATATATTTTAAATAGATCTTTAACATCCTTTGATGTGAAAGGTTGAATTAAATTTGATGACAATAAGATAGTATTAAGTAGACAATTAAATTTCTAATTAAAATTTTCAATTAAAACTTAAACTGAATAAAGGTGAGGTATTTATTTGACGCTTTCATTTATGAATTAATAGAAATAAAAATTCTTAACACAGAGATTCATCTTCGTACGAATTTACAGCATAAATTCTTGTAAGGAAATTCTTAGTAAGATCTAGTTATCATACACATAACTAGTTATGGTAAACATAACAGTTGAAATTTTTCAATTTCATACTATTTGCATAATTAAAAATCTTTAATATCGCTAATCCCACTTTATAGTAGACAGTATAAACAATACATCAAATTCTGAATACAAAGTTTGTGCAACAGTTCGTTATAAATAAACGTTGGAAGCTCGCTTAAGGCGTCAAAAATATCTGAGTGCCAAGTCGCACGTTCTGATCGGCGTTGGCTCATTATTTTTACGAGCAATCGATAAATACATAGTTGCGCTCTTCTTCACCGAAAATGGACTCTTGATCACCTTTATACATTCGCACCCCGAATTCAAGTGGATGCCATGAATCTTAAACCGAGACAGTAGAGCCGCTTTAAGAGAATGCGCATGACAACATTAACATGCGTGTATATATTTACATATATGTCATAGGGAGCACGCGCAGACGTGTGACCACGTCACGTTGGCCACGAGTCGCGTATACGCTATCATTGTTGCTTGCCAAAAGATTCAATTGGATATTATACCCTTCATTGCGCTTATAAATAAAACAGTCTATGTTTAGCCGCACTCAGCTAAATTTGTGTAAGGATGCGTTTTTGCACTTTACGTATATAGCTGGAAAGCGCGAGCTTCTTGGGCCGGTTTTAAATGATCATTTGTCAGTTTTAAATTAACGAGTTTGCTACATTCATAGTTCTTTTGTTAAAGAAAACTGTTACAAAATGTTGGAACGTGTAAAGATTTTGAAGAGGTATATTTTACATTCAACATGTTTTCACGAAACTCATGTTCAATGATAAATATATTATGAATCCAATATTTCATTTAAGCAATTCAATTATCATTTATTTCCTAAATTTCAGAAATAGAAGAAAACTATTTTTATCTTTCGCTCGGTTAATCAAACAATAATCACCTGACGAAAAGATTGACAATAGTTTTCTCATGACTTAATGAATTACAGTAAAGCTTAATAATATTCCTTTCTTTTTACCTGCTTTTTTTTACATTTGAGATTTTCGAAAAAATTCATTCGCAATTCATAAATGGGTATATTTTACTAAAGATGCAGGAATTCTGGAAAAATATACTATAAAAATGGTCAAACAGAAACCGAGTATAGTTTTCACCTATTGCAGAAAATTATGAACTTTCAATGGCGTAAAACTACTTAAGTGGAATGACTTAAACTTCAAAAGTCAATTGAATGTCTTTAAGAACATTATACGCTTCTTTTAAGTGAAAGATTGCTTTACTTTAAAGTAGTTACCATTAATTCGACTTAAACTTTACAGTAACCAATTCATCCTTAAAAGTACCAAAACAAGACTTTATAAACTTTTATTCTGCAACTCAAGAAAATAGTGAAAAATACCCTTCCGTACTTTATTTAATACACCTTTTTCCTCCTTCGTCAGTCCCAAGTTCAACTTTTATCTCCAACTCGCATAATCTGCTCCCAGTGCGCATTAAGTCCGGGCGCAAATCGAATAAAAGAGAAAGGCTAAAAATTGAATAGTCACAAAGGTAGAGAGACGTACCAAACATGGAGAAGGACACGCGCCGATCCCGAGGCGCAATAGGAAATGGCCAGGGCATCGTATCGACTTGTGCTTAGGCAGTGAAAAATTCAATAAACGCCTTTGAGCTTCGTCGGATTGCCGCCGCATTTCCCGGAAATGCCAGTCCGCATGTTCCTCCTTTACCTCCTCGGCTCTCTACCCTCACTATGTCGCTTTGTCCGAACCCAGCTCCTTTTCCTCTACCTACTCATACTCTTTTGCTACTTTTTATTCCGTTACGCTCTTCTCCTCTGCGCCATTCTTTGGCTTCCAACATTTTTTTTCGCCTCAAGACCGTGTCGCGGGCGCTTTCTACATCTGTCGCCGATGCGGTCTCATTCTTGTACCGCACAATCCTTTTATCCCTCAGTACTTTCTTCCTCTCGCCTTCTACGCTTTCCATTATTACGTCATCAGTGCTACCATTCTCTTCTTTCCTGTTAGTACCTTTGTATGGGAATGCATTTCCATTCATACGCGGCTCTACGGGGAAAATTTATCATCACGGAAATTGCGGTTTTAAACTCATTTTTTACGAGTTTCGCCCATTCGTTGTTTTGTTTTGAAACTCATTTAATTTTTACTAAACCATTCGGAGAAAATTGAATTTTTGTGTACGTGACTTGAAAGGCTCCGATTCCCGAGGTTATGTCTGCCTAATGACTTTGTTGTATACACGTGCAGTTAAAATAAAACAGATCCATTATTTTGTTAAGTAATTTTCAGTGCATTGGGATTTTTTATCCAATTGATATTTCATTTACAAGAAAAGAAATCCATATATTCCTATCGTGTCTTTGCTCAAATCAACAGTTCGTGCTTCTTGCTTCACATTCGGGATTGAGCTTTTCTACATTATTGATGTTATTGATTTTCGACAATTTGTAATTTTAAGACATTATTTCTCCGCTCCAGCTATTTGAAATTATTTTCTTTTCTTATAATTGCAATTTTTTTAAGCGAAATCGCACTTATTTATAGTTCTATGTATTTATGTTTTTATAAGTTGTCTGCATCACTGCCTTAGCTGCTCTTTTCTTTAAAATATTTTATTTAGAAAGATTTTGCGACAGTTCAAAATATTTGAACGTAATTCCATAACTTCAACCAATAATATGTTTCCTATTCGTGCAATTAGTCACAACTCACAATGACAAACGATCCTTTTTCAAAAAGAAATTGCTCCCGTATATACTCTCTTGTTCTGCATTCTGGAATTCGATAGTGGTTGTGGGTGCAGAGAACATCAATTGGCCGACTGCGCACGTGCCCCGCGCGCATTTTAACGAAACTATTCGATTAATGTCGCCCTTCGACTAGTGCACCACCACCACCAGCATCACCAGCCCAGCTATGCTGCTGTACCTGGCCGATTAAGGCCTAGAATAATTTAAGCCTTAACAGCAGCAATAAATTCGAGGGGGTTGGGTGCATAACGCCCGATTATTCTGCTAAACGGAAAATTTGGGTCGGTCAGATCCGCTGGAGCGCCGCTGCCGATTCGCTGATCGAATCCATTCAAGAAAATGGATGTACGTCGCTACGGAGGATGTGCGCGTGTATATATGTTCTTCCGCAATGTGCAATTACATTTTCAGCTTTCCCTCTGGGACTGGTTTCATTGCGGAGCATATAGCCCGGCGGCTAGGTTGCGTATTTAGGCGGAGTAGGATGAGAGAGCGGTGATAATGCGCGAGGCTGATCAAAACCGCGCGCGCGAGAGTGGCTGACACGTCCGTATGATCTAGTGGCCTCGGCTGCTTATCCAGACCGGCGGTCGCATGTTGATGTAATGCGTGCTAAGTGCAAAGGACTAATTTTAATGTCTATGTGAGTTATGAACTTTAGAGCTACCTTTAGTTCAACATATAATTTGACACAATCGGTATTTATGAGTCTGCGTTTAAATAGGTCTGATTCAGTATTAATCAGTAGTTTGTTATTATTGAACCATTCATTTAAACTCATGAATTAATTAGAATCGGAACATTATGGTACACATGAATGATTCATTAATATCAAGATACCCCAATCTTAGTAAGTATGTGCATAATGTATTACGTGTTTTCTTTTCTTATAGAACCTGCAAAGGAATCGAAATAGAAATGAAAGAACAGACGTACGATCTTCGATACAATAATCCAAAACAGCAGCAGATTGAAGCAAAGCATATGCATATATAATCATCCATAACTCATTGTCACATGTTCGTCACATCCCTCATGTCTGACGACTAATTTCTCTATTTATTCAGTATCTCCATACAGCAGTGTAGCTTTGGCTTAACGCAAAGCAATCAATTTCAATTCTGGACACTCCCACGTTCTCCATCGTAATTAAAAAAAACTTGCATATATTACATCCCAGTCCCTTTCCAAACTCAAAATTGCACGAATAAGCTTTACATGCTTGCAGGCGTTCAGTATTAACTCGCAACCGAAGCAGCAGCAGCAATATCCTTCGAGCGTCAAATGTAACGTAGAGAGATGGTCATTCCAGGACCGCTAACGCTTACAGTAATAATTTTGCCGAAGGCGTTCAACGAGCGTAAAACAGGCCGCGAGTACAGCGGCAGCGGTACTCCACCAAACTACTCTACACAACCTCCTCCCCAGCAGTTCGAATAGCGCTGACCGATGCGCACCGCGAGATACACACGTACATACATATATAGATGCAGAAGGACGAGGAGAGACTGGGGAATGCTTTCGCGCGCGGTAACGGTTTGGCCGACTGCCACTGTTATCCTGCAGCCCTATATAGTTCTTCTCTATCTCTCTCTCTCTCTCTCTCTCTCTCTCTCTCTTTTGATGCTCGCTCTGCAAAAGGTCTATGCGACTTCGGTGCTCGTTCGACTGTGCTCTCCGCCGCTATACTGCTGCAGAGAGGAGATGCATTGGGCCGGCTTCGTTTCCCTTTCCGTTTGAGCCTTTCGATGCCGCGCGCTGCAGGTTTTATGTATCACCGGGGCGACGTGATTTTCAGCTGACGCCCGTCTCTCTTCTTCTGTGTCCGATACTCGACCGCGCGATTCTCTCTTTCTCTCTCTAAGCCCGCAGGAATGAGGAACTCTTGCTCTGAACTTGGAATGTTGCTTGTTCCGACGTATTTGGGGGGCTTCATTGGAAAAGGATTTGGCGTGATTCAATTCGAATCTCTGCTCTGGAGTTTGAAATTAATGTGTGCTGGGTCTGCGCGATGCTGTGTGTGTATGTGCGTGTGCCGGTTGAACTGTTTTGTTCGAGGATAGTTTGAACTTGAGAAAGCTGCTTTTTGGATATGCCCTTCTCACTTTGTTTGTATGGAGACTTCTGAGATTTGTGGTACAATGCAACATCAATAGATAATACGAAATCGTAGATGATGTACAATAATTATATAGGAATTAAATTTTTAGTGAATATAAGCATTTTTGGGTCCTTGTTGTGCCTTGTTGTAAATTTAAACTTGAAGCTTATTTTTAAGGGCACATCGAGCGGTACATGGTCGAAAAAAATAATACTCGATAAAACATAGGATTTGTCGAATACATACACGAGGGGCGTGTGCGTAAGCAAATTTAAATTATACACTCTGTCAACACTCGGAATTTATGGCGAAATTACGAAACAGTTATAAAGCATCAAGCTCGCGAGCAATCCGTTTGTTGTTATTGGAAATAGCGGGTATAAACTGTTTATTAAATATATTTTTAACAAATCTTGTAATTATTATTTTTGGTTATTGAATAATTCTATCAAATTCTTGTTGCCGATTGACGATTTACGAGATTTCATGCAAATCTGCTAAGTTATGTTAAAACTTATTAAATCTTGATTTGCACTGTACAAGGTATTGTACAATGAAATTTAGCATAGTATCCTTCCGACGAAATTTGCTCAAGAAGCAGAAGCTTCTTTTAAAATCCAAATTAGTGGATAATTCACTTAACGCGATATCAAGCCTGTAACAACTAAAATTTTCAAAAGTTTACAAACAAGAACATATCGTAAGTTCCTTTGTGAGTACACTCAAAATTATCATAAAAAAATTAAAAAACCAACAATTTTTAATAGGTCTAACTGTCTACCAGGCTATATGAGCGATTCAATTTTAAATATTATCGTTTGTTTTTAATATTTAGTAATTCTATATCCCCTTAAGCGAGCATTTAATGTCAGCGTTCGAATTTAAATTATACATCCCCTAAATGAAACATTTATAGCTTCTACATGTAAATTTTCTGAAATTATCGAAAAGTCGCGTCAACCCCCTTTTTAGTTTGAGACCTGCAACATTATCCTTTTGTACTCGGACAAAAGTCAGTAAATCCCTCGAGGATGCTAATGCGTCAGGAGGATTTCCATTTAGAAGAGTCGAAAACGAGCCCCATCCTTTGTCACAATTGAATCGACTTTGTTCGAGTGAAATGGGCTACCGGTATTTTAGTGTCAAAGCCTCCGAAGGGATTCAGGTACTTTTACCTTTATTACCCAGGCTTCTGGAAATCTTGCAAGGTGCTTTAACTACGGTACACATGTATATTCTATACAGTTATTGTGAATTTACTTACGATACAGTCAGGTAATGTGCATAGGCTATTGATTGTCCTTTGTTGCTTGCTTTCTTTCATTGTTATTATCCATTTGCAGTTTCTAGTGCGTATAGTAGTTCAGCTTTAGCTTAAAGGAATGCACCAGTGTGACACTTTCAAAAAATCAATTTTATTACTTTTTTTCCGTAAATTTATCATCTCTAGAATAAAATAATAGAGTATCAACGTGGGTTCGGACATATTTTTCAAATGACAGTTTTTTTTGACAATAAAACTACTTGCAGGTCAGCTTTAAACTATAAACTTTAAACGCGTTTTTCTAAAAATAACATTTAAAGCAAACCGATCGGAAACGTTTTCAGCATACATCTTTTGTCATATAATTAACTTAGATTTTTTCTATTGAACAAAAAATACCACTATATTAGATTTAAATATTTTTTATAATTCTAGTTTGATAAGCATTTTTTTTAATTTCAGATATTTTAATTAAGAAAGATTAAATTGCGATTCAAAGCAGCTTTTGGTAATTTATAATCTGTAAGAAATGATTAGCTTGTGTAGGTAATCTATTTTGTACAACTTTTCAAAACTTTATTTTTACGAAACTTTGAAATTTTTACTCGATATCAAAGTAGTTATTGAAACAATACTTTTCTTTTATGTTGCAGGTGAGTTATCGAACCGTTCTTCTTCTATGCTTACTGCGTTATATGTAAGTAAATTATATAATTATTACGTACTTGTATACAATGTAGAAATATTTTTTGTTTATCGATCAAGATCATATCCCTTTACACGTACAATTTTTCCAAAAAAAGTTGAGCAAGTAATCCGATAGCCGAATCAGAGCAGCGAAGCTCATAGTGTCACGACCATCAAGGAACGCACAAGCGAGTAAGGCTTGAAAAAAATGCGTTCGGCCTTACAAAACGAGAATGTGTGCAAACGACCGATGACGGACGTTTTGGCACAGACTCTTACCAGCGCGCGCGTTCTTGCGCAAACTTCGCGCATACCTGCTTATACGTATTCCTCGTGGAACGGCTGAAATAAAAGCTTACAGTCGAATTCGCAACATTCGGTATAGCGCAATCTATCTCTTTCCCTCTCTCGTTCTCTCAGGTGGCTCGATACACTAAAGTTGTTGAAAGTATTTGCGAGAAAGTTTTTCGGCTTCTTCGTCTCTAGATTATGCGAGATGATGTTAACTGAAAATCGATTGGCAAGGACGTCGTGTGTGCATATACGCGCTACTTCGAAACTACCTTCCAAGTCGTCAGGAACTTTGTATTAATGTATGCTGTAATGGATTGCCGAAATTGTGCAGTTCATAAATTATATTTGTTTATAGAAATTGGACAGTCGTGAAAGTTGTAACAGCTTGTGTTTTGAAGATGAATCGTTGTGATTGTAAATTTCGTGATTAAAAATACTAAAAAAGGTGAATTAT
Source organism: Megastigmus stigmatizans (assembly GCA_900490015.1). Taxonomy (NCBI): domain Eukaryota; kingdom Metazoa; phylum Arthropoda; class Insecta; order Hymenoptera; family Megastigmidae; genus Megastigmus; species Megastigmus stigmatizans. The sequence goes on along the minus strand of UELV01083504.1, from coordinate 29,553 downwards.
CCAACGCTTATTTACTTTTTAAAATACTTGGAAAACTGATAACATTATTGCTGCTAGTGCTATTTTCTTATGTGAATAAATAATGATAAAATTCAATAGATTAAGTATTTTTGGTATAGCCTTGTCAAAGCCGAACGTGTGATCTTGCATACAGAAATATTAATTATTGTTTCGTTCGTGCTCTTAAATATTGATTAGTAAAAACTGCATCTTGAACGCAACGAAACAAAAGCCAAGTGCTAAGTTGTTTTTTTCTTACGTATCTGTTAGTTTAAAGATAATTAATTAAAGTGAAATGCTAAATTGTAATAGATGCAGCATATTGCAATTAGGGATGCAGTGGGATAAGATTAAGATAAAGTGAGCAAATTAGAAGGATATACTGCTAGCGGCAGGTATTGCGAAACTGATAGATTTTCAAGTTTCTGGGCCTTCACTTGGTTTAGTTTAGTTTAATTGAGTTTGCGATGGAACTGTTGGTTTTTCATTTAGCCGCTGGCATAAGTTTAATTGTTTTTATTTCAGAAAATTTTTAGTACCTAGTGAAGAAGGGTTGAAAATATAATATTATTGCTGGAGTATTACACAGTCACATTTAATTTAATTATTTTAATTTAATAATTGAATAAATGCGCTAAAACTTTGCAATAACTATTATTAAATAATTGAAAACAATTATAATCCAGTTTTGTTTAAAAATACAAATCGATCGAAAATCGTATAAATCTTTAATGCTGAATATCAAAGAATCAATGAATAAATTGTCATTTGTAACATTGCCGTTGATTTATTTAAATTTTAAATCGATCGATTATTTATATTTTGTTTCAGTAATAATTAAAAATCAATGACCATTCAAAATTGTATTGTATAACTTTTCACGAATTCATTTTAAAAATAACAAGTTATTAAAATTTATTAAATAATTTTAAATTCGATCAATCAAAATGTGATACTAAACGAAAGATAATAGAAAATCTGAAAACAAAGGTATTATCGATATTATGATTTGTACGTTTTCATATTTATCTTCATCCTTCCGCATTGCGGATTTTTCACGCTCCGAGCGACTCGCACAATAAGAGCAAAAATATCTTGTCGGACTTTCGAACTGAGCAAGAATACATTGAAAAGCTCCGGAGTCCACAGAATTTGCCAAAGAAAAACGACGAGGGACAGTATCGAAGATAAGGCTAAAGGGGCTGGAATTATTGAAAAAACGACGGGAAAGATCCAAATCGTTTATCACACTGAATGTGCCTGTTATGCTTAATTAAGGGAGTTCTCTCGATAATTGAATTGACGATGTTAATGACTTACAAATTTTTATGTAGCAAGGTAAATGATTGAAGAAGCTCCAGTTAAAATTTCGCGAGGCTAGGTTACCCCAAAGCTGAGAATTAAATATTTTTGTTATTGCTTTTTTAACACGTAGTCTTATGGGAAAGATTCTCTTTTTTCCGATTATAAATTAATTGATTATTACAGTTTTTCGAATTTTTTTTATAGTAATAGAGAAATTTTTTTAAATTTTTAGCAATTTTTTAAAGTACCATAGGGTAACCTGTGAAATAAGAGGGAGTAGATATTTCATGTATAAATCTCATTAGCCTATAGGTTATACATGCAGAATATATACCTGTATATACCGACTTCACTGGTCAAATCTAGTGAATTCTGTACTTGACTGCCTGCGTATAAGGAGAACCGCCTTAATGAAGCCTTTTAGGTTTCCCCTTGAAGTTGCTATGATTGCTTGCCGAATTAAAACGTGGGATCCTGCCTCGCGCACTTTCGGCTCCACGATTTAATGAAAATGTTTTCTCTTGCGACTGTATATATAGGTCGATTTATTTGATCATAATATCTATTAATATGTGCCCACTTTGATTCGCCCATTTATTTGTGCAGTGAAAAATATTTTACTTCACTGAATGTATTAAAAAAGATTTCTCACTGTAATGAACTTCTTATAATTCATACGATTCATTAAAGTTAAGAGGTGCACTTTACTTTCTGAAAAATATATGTCTTAATTAAAAATCTACATTGATTGCATAGAACTAAAATTCACTCCATTTCTGTAACGCAATTTACATAATATTTTACAAAGTTCAAAGCAAATGTTCTACAACGTATCTAAAAATGTGGTTAAGCAAACTTCTGCAAATGTAGCGCAGTGCAAACCGCATTTATATGTGCATTATTTGTTCGCGAAACTTTATACAATAGCAGATAAATACCGAGGCCCAGCAGAATTTCAGCATTACGTAATTTGGAATTTTTTACAACAGGAATTGTTTGCTAATGCCAATAAAAAGAATTTAAAAATTAAAATATACAAATTAAAATCATGTTTTCGCCCACTAAATTATATATTTTTTTAAATGTCTTGTAAAAGGTACATACGTATAAGTATGTCCTGTTATTTCAGAAATTCTCACAAAAAAAGATATTAACATATAAAGCGGTTCATTTTGAAGATGAAAGAGAGATATTCTAAGAAAACCAGAATTCTTTTAAATCTCATTTCTTTTCAATGTGAACCTGTCCTATCTTGAACTATTTACTTGATATATACGTATATTTTTTAGGTATTTGCTGTTTAATTAATTAATGTAATTCTAGTTGATTGAAGTTGCATAAAAGCTGATTAAGTAAATTTTAAATGATGTAAAGAAAACAATACTACAGTTACGACGAATGCTGGTGTTATTTGTATTTAATCAGGAAATCAATTAATTTCCTATAAGTGACTATAAAAATTTGTGTATATATTCGAAACTCTTGAATAAACAACATATTCGTTTATGACGGTTCTAAAAATTGGTTTACATTGTTCAATCAAATTTAAACTTGTCGTTTATTAGTTTTAATCAAAATATAATTTTTTATTATGAATTGATGAGATACACTAAGAAAAAAAATTTCTTTGTATCTAAGAAGCCTTCATTGCGGGTCTGTGATAAAATATTTTGTTAAATCAAGGATAAATATTATTAATTTGATAAAATTTTAGTTGTTATAGCAATATTTATTTTAACTTATTCAGTTTTCATTGTAGCAGCTAAATATTTCATAAAATCAATAATATTTCTATTTGATTAATTAACGAAATATTTTATCCTGCATCCGTAACGAAGGCTTTTTAAGTTCACAGTCAGTTATTACATCATTCATATTTAGAATGTTTGTATTCTAGTAATAGTCTCACAAATTATGTTAAATCGAACTATTTATAACGTGTTTTCTTTTTTTTCCGAACAGATTTGATACTAAATATTCTTTTCATTAATGACTTGAGTGTTTGCATAAATGACGATTGAAGTTGAAACACTCATTTTTACCCACTAAAAAAGTGACGCCATTAAAGGAAAAGTGTATTGTAATTATTCAACTATATGTTTGTGTTCGTTGCTCGCGCGTCTCGACACATGTCGTCAGTTGAATACCGAATGGAATTTTCGTACGTCCTTTCTGCCTATACCACTCGATACATTTGAATACAACACCAACACAGCAAATCAAACCCATTGTATGCAAATGCTTCTCGCCAACAACAAAAAAAAAAAATAAAAGAAGAGAGAACCACATCGAATGATCTCACGAAGCCACAATAGCAGCGTAAAACCCACACGGCCCAGACGTGCAATGCGAGCTCTTCAAAGCCTATAGCCACACAATAGAAAAGTCCGTGCAGCGCAGGCGAAGCAGTAGCGGCGCATCTCCGCGGTACAACCGCACTTCAAAGTCACGCGTCCAATTGTGGCTTCACCTTCGCGCACAATCTCACTCTCTATATACTCTCTGTATATAACCGAGGCGAAAATGCGCAAGTGTGCAAGCGCGAACCGCGGCCCAGATACCTCGGATCAATTGCAGCAACAGGAGCAGTAGCAGCAGCAGCAACTCATGCTCACGCTGGCAGGATCCACGCTTGTCCCTCTAACCGCCGCGAGCTGATTCATCATCGTTATCGCTCCCATCCTTTTTCATTTTCCAACGGGATCATATATAGCGAGCGCCGCGTGTATACGCGCAACGCATCAATTGGCAAGATCATTCGCTAATTAACTGCTTATGTATACATCGATGGAGAGAGAAGCGCAGTTTGTCAAGCTCCATAGCCATTCTTGTCTATCCGCAGGACCGAGAGCGTCAAATTATGTAGTGGTGGTGGGGTGTAGACGGGGGGGTAGGGCTAGACGGGACTCGCCAAGTCACCTTTCCAATCGATTTTCCAGCTTAATTAATGAAGCTAATTTAAACTTGTGCGCCGGCCGTGTGATTGCTGCAGGGTCGAGGATCGTTGAGCTTTCGCGCATTTACTTCTTTTCTTGCTCCGGGGGAGGGCTAATTTGGATTTCCAAGTTGTGTGTATGTGTATGTGTGTACACTACCATGCGCATACACGAATTTAAAGTTAATATTGAACTGTGAGCTTACGTTGATTCAAGTTGTTTATACAGGGATCTCAGCTGACGAGACTTCTTTTTTGTTTTTATCAGCGTGGCTATGGGCATTTCAGCGTGATTGGGAAAGTGAAGGATTAAAACTTTGATCTAATTATATTATATATGGAATGAATAAGTCTCGCACTGCTATTTTTATGAGCCTGGAGACAGGACTGTATCACTTTTGTTAATAAACTAACATAAAATAAAAGCGAATAAAAGTAGGATTTCAAAATAAGGTTATTGCACATCCATTCGCAACAGAAAAATTCATCGAAGGCACCATCTTTTTCGCGAAAAAAAAATTGGATGGTAAACGTGGTTTTGAAAACTCACGAAGTCACGTAGTAAATAAAGAATATGAATAAGCACTTTGTGGAAATGCACTCTAAATTGATATCAGTGAGATATGTTCGGTTCATTCTTCTGTGAAAGTCAAAGCAAAGTCGCGGAGATATTTAGTACAGCTGATTAATAAATCGTAAGCAAATGGAGCCAACAGCAGAAATCCGCGAGAGAATGGAATATCCTTGTGTACAAGTAAGGCGTGACTCTGTTAGTTGTAAATCACATTGTAAATTGCGGTGGCCGAGACAATTTACACGATCAGCAGATGTGTGTGGGTGAGAGAAACTTCTTGTCTTCGGACTTCTTGCTGCTGCTGCTGCTGCTGATACGACCGCAACTCGCTTGACATTATATATAGCGTATAACTGTAAATCAGTGGGTTGATTTCACTTCGGCTTGCTTACTGACTTTTTATTGTTCGATTTAATAGTTTTTATAAATTTAACTTAACGTTTCCTGCGATATCCTTTCTTAGTTGATGAGTTGTATGCCAGGTAGTGGATTTGTCAGGTGATTTAAGACTACTAGTATTTAGGGGTCTGTCAAAGCGATTGTCTACATTTCTGTAATATAGACATGGTTGTACATATAAATGTTATTGTTGCATTTTCCTTGTCCGTTGTAATTTTGTTTCCTAGAATAATAGAAGTCTATTCAACTTTTTAAATATTCGCATGAAAATAGTTAGGATTACTTTTTACTGACTATTTTTAGTCGTATATAATATTTAAAACCAGTTCTAAATATTCCATCAGATTATATTAGAGTCGTTAATAAATGATGATATATTCAATGTTTAGAGACATTTTTGAAATTTCCAAAAAATAATAGCAGTTTGCTTAGATATTTTGTTCTGACTTCGTGATCTTTTGAATATTAATAATAAATCCAATTAAAAATTTAAAAGCTAAAAGGAGTTTTGAATTTTCATCTTTTATTCAAGAATTTAAAAATCGCAAAAATTTTATCTTTTTGTTTCTGTAAAACGTTCAATTTTTAATATAAATTTATTTCAAGCAGTGAAAATTATACAATCAGCTTCATAGATTCTTATTTCAATATTTGAAAAATTGGCTAGTCATGAAAATTTTGCATAATTTTCCCCATGCAAAATGCATGAGAAACTGCAAGTGCAGTAGTTTTCTTTTTTGATCGAGGCAAAGTGCTGCATAGATTTATATGCTGTATGTCACTACAAAACTTGGAAGAAGTCGGTGAAAGCAAACTTATTTTAAAATGCTGCGTCGCTTTCAAATTTAAAAAATAATATAGTTGATGCTAGTTTTTAGTAGTGCAACTTTTTAATTTATTCTGAAGTTTAATGAAAAACAATCAGTTTATAACGTAGTATTATAGAAAAGCTTTTATTAGGTATACTATCTTGTGTTGATATTTATTTAGAATTTTGATCTACAGCGTGGAAATAATTAGTTATTGTTGAATATTTGTTGTTTATATGGTGTGCATTTGCACAACGCACATTAGCTACTAATATCAAATGAATTTACTTGGTTAGCCACCTGTTTTGTGATTAAATTACGACATCGATAAGCTTAGTACTAATAATATTATTACTATTACGCTGCTTAATGTTCTACCAGATAATTCTAATAAATATTTATATCTATAGTTACAATTGGATATTTAAATTTTACATTCTTATAAGTCTCAATTTGAAGAGCTGTTCATAATTTAAAAAAATTATTTTCTGATTGAGTTTTAAACTTTATACCCTTTTTACATTTCGTTTAAAGAATTTAATTATGTACAATTTAGTAAGTATTAAATTTCTTAATTTTTATTATTTATCACACTTATTGTCAAAATCAGTCAGATTGACTAATCGACGAATGAAAGCTTACAAATAAGATTAAATTTTTCTTTTGATTTAATGCTCGATTGTAAGAATAGTGTTGGCATTATTTCAACTCCAGAGCACAATGAACACTGCGTTTTAAGTAGTTTGTCCGATCTGACAAAGAAAAAAGCCTGCAAAAGTGAAAAAAAATGTTTACGCTCGACGAAGCTTCAAAGTGCGCGTATAGGAAATGGAGAGGTAGAAACGATTGTCGGGTCGGCGTTACAATTACGTGGAGAAAGGGTCTCGTCGCATGCGCGGATTAAGCGCTCGACCGGAGGAGACCCGGGGAATCCTTCTCGCGCGCGTAATTGGCCAGAAGATTCGCTCAAGAGTTGCGAGAGACCTTTTATTTTCATCCAACTCCCCTGTCTGCTCGGTGCTTTTATCCCTTCATGCGCAGCTTTTTGCTCTACCGCGAATTGTCTGATGTGTCTCCCTTTAGACATGTGGGGCGGGTTAATTGCGTGGCTGAACCGATGAGATCTCGCGGAATTGTCTTTTTCTATGATTTTCGACGCTGATAGGCCTTAAAAGGGACTATGTGATTATTACATCATATCGAGTGATCGCGTTTCTTGCTTTTTATTTGTGTGCAACGGAATGTTTTTGACTGAAAATTATAAATAGCTTAAGAAAGGCTCATGGCGGTTTTTGAGGGGCTACTTGTAAAACAATTGTTTTTTTTTATCGATTTGCTGATTTTAGAGCGCCCATTGATTCGAATCATATTAGACACAGTCTTTTGAGCTGATCTATTTTTACCGAAAATCAGATAATCAAATAAAATTTAATACCTCTCAATAGAGATAGACAAATCGAGAAATTCTTCATTTTTATTCATTCACCTCTTAGCTACGCAATCTTACTTATAGAGTATTACTTGTTTCACATTTTCCGAATAGAATTTGCGGTCTTTATTTTTTTTAATTTTTAAGCGAGCATTTTTCACATACACACGGAGCACAAACGCCATGAACAAAAAGTACGAGTTTTACAATCGGGGCGTATAAATGATTAAGAGCGATAAACGACCCTCATAAATACAAATTTATATCCTCAGACGTGTATGTCTGTGTGTGAGAGATTTTGTATACCAACACTGTATTTATACACACTCTCTTGTCGAGCTAATAATCGCCGCACGTCTCGCATTAAACTAAAGAAAGAATGAGAGAGAGAGAGAATGAGTAAAAAGAGCCACACGCGCGAACTTCAACATTTTCCCATTATTCTCGTCTCGCCCCTCCTCCTAGCAGACCGATCCTCGCATAAATTCGCTGCCCAAGACTTGTGACGTAAATGGTGTGTAGTGTGTATACGTGGCGAATAGCGGTCAGGGCCGAATACTGCCTGCTGTATTGTTGTCGTATTATTGAGTCGTGCGCCAGCAGGTCTCCTCCCCCCCCCCCTTCCCCACCATTAAAAGCAGCACCGCTCGCGAACTTCCTTTTGCACGCTTTTCGCGTGTCATCCTCGGCGCGTTTTTTCGTGAAGGAGCCGCGTCGGTTGGGCCAAGTAGGCAAGAAACGCGAGGTTTTGCGCAAAACGCCGACGCGCGGCCTTCTTCAGACCATTGCAGCCTTAACTCTCGTGTGTTTGTATGTGTGCATGTGTGTGTATATACACACTAGTGGCGCCTTGTAAGAATACCAATTGATCGGAGGTGAAAGAGGGAGGTGAGTCGATGGTTCATTGTCGACGATGGCCTGTGAATGATGAACAGGTGCTTTTTTTCTGTGCAGATACGAAGACTCGATTTTTTTTGCACTCTACTTGGGATGGGTAGTGTGTACGCTTTATTTTTATTTAGTAAAGGATTGTTAGGTTCAGTGTAACTATTATCAGAAAGATATGGCGAAAAAAATTGCTTCACCCATGAAAATATTATGAAAGAGTGATAACAAAGGAGTAAAATTATCTTTGTAAAAATGACAATATTCTAGGTTGGAATTGGAGTGTGGTCCAGTAGATAATATACTATTGGACTAATCAAATTACAGATTATATTTACGCCCCTACCAGCGACGTTGGTTTCACTAAAGATTCCGTAAACAATTTAAAATAGTTTTTGGATAAAGTATATGATTCACATAATTGCAATAAGTATGTTTTACAGTGGAAATAAAATTCTCTAATTAAATAAGTTTGAAATAAATACATTTATCCATGTATTACGAATGCGAACTTACATAAAGTACAAGAATGTTAAGAATTTATTTTTCTTTCTTTAGTAAGAAAAGTGTGATTCATCACGACTTTAAATTATTCATTCTGCACTATTAACTTACACATTCCTCACAAGTCCAAAACGGATAATATAATTTTCAATTTTCTGAAGACTTGTTAAGCTTGAATTATTTTACTATCATTCGACCATAAAAGTTAACGCCTTTCAATCTCTTATAGTTTAAAACTATATAAAAATATTTAAAAAAAGTAACAACATGAATCGTAATATTTTATTTCTATCTTAATTATGACCTTTTGTAACGGAAGTATACAAATTCATTTGTGTCTGTGATATAGTGAGATTAACAAGGATGCATACAAATGCAGATTTTTTTTTTAATACTTTATAAAATTTACGCTGAAATAAATTAAATCTCAGTAGCAGGGCCAAGTCATTACGAAATAAGAAGAGCTCGCGCGGGAAAAATAAATTTATTACCATGATATCTGAAACATTATTATGATTTATCATCAGCTCTAATGCAATGAAAATTGTTTCACTGGGAATTGAAATCGTACGATGCACAGGCAGTAAACAATGCATTCCTCCGGTTAAGCGAACGCGGAAGCTCTAAGAAAATATAATTGATTCATCTCTAGATTATTAATATTTATATTAATTTTATGGACTTATATAATTCAAATATATGAATTATCGCTTCTGATTCTTTGGCTTACGTAATAGGCAAATAGATTTAGGATGCGAATGTTCCTATAAAAAATGAATAGTTTTACTCAGACCATCTTTTTATATAATGACCCGTACTAACACCTTTGCCAACTTTATATTCTATAATTACTAATTTAGAATTTTTTAGAAACTTTTCATTACAAAAATTGTAAAGTTCACATAATATTAGTATAAAATTACCAGAAAATCATCAAGCGGGGACCTGGGTAAGTAAATGACCCTACAAATTCTTGAACTAGAATATAAATCACTGTCCTGTCTAGAAGCTGATTGCATTATCTCACGGGCCCGGTTTCTAATCACTTAAAAAGCACTTCGCATGCTTATGTTTAGATATAAATAAAATAACAACTTAAATCTAACAACACTTTATTTTTTTTTTTCTATTAAGGTTTCATTTGTCATAAAATGCAATATTTGATAATCGATCGATAATAAATTCATGATAATCGTTTTACGACACTCTGTGTGTGAAGCTCGATTTATCGCACGTGGGAAAAATGATATATGCGTTAAATTGAGCTTCTTACACGTTTTGTCATAAAATATGGTTCGATACATGAGCGAGAAATAGATTTCACCCTCGTGTGACCTTTTCACGTTCGCTTCGCTCGTGCGCTAACGTTCGTACGAGGATAAAATCTTTTTATCGCTTTAGTATCGCAATGTACTATTTTATTAAAATATTACTTTAATAAAATACTATTTATTTATGACTGTTTTTTTTCAAAAAGTTACTTTAAAAAATAATGTATTAGGTTAGCAAATTTTACATATACAGTACTATATCTAAAAAACAATTTAAAAAAGTCAGTTTTCCGCTGCATTCACTTTATCCCGGCCGCCTCTTCTAAAACATTTTGCCCTTACATCCACTTTAGTAAACTGATTTATATGTGTGACCGAGGACGGTTGTAGGGTTGAAAAAACATGGAATACTTGATAAGTGCAGCAGGATTTATATCAAATCCGAAATATGCAAATTAAAACAGAGTGCGAGCCGTGCGGCAGAAGGGGTAGGCGTCAGAGGGAGAGAAGAAAGTGGATGATAAGTAAAACGAGAGAAGAAGAGACGAGTCCGGGCTGGTTGCGGCCTGGTGTCAATTTGCATTTTAATCTAATATCCGACAATTATGCTTCCGGCCATTTGCGCGCGAAACGACGTCGCCTGCGCAGTCGACGGCTTGACCTAATGTTAGTTATGGCCTCTGTGCGCTTGTCTAATACCATGAGCGGAGTTAACAACGAGTTATTAGAAAGTATACGCGCCAACTAATGCGCATTAGTAACTTCTCTATTCAAAATTTCAACTTGATGAACACGATGAGCTATCGTTTGGACTTACCAGATGATTTTAATCCCAAATTATATGGGAATTAATTTATTAAGGATTGTTAGGTAATAATATTAGACTTTTGCCCCGTGTTGTTCATGATTCACCAGTTTCTGTATCGAGCAATTGCTCCTATTACTGTGCTCTGACAGGTTACAGTGCCTTATCTTTTTACGTATAGGATATCGTAATCGGTACACAGTAAACGAAGTATTAGCTTATGGTAGGCAGAGCATGTTTAGAAGCATGAAATACATTTCTCCTAGCTATATAATTTAACGAAACATTTATTTTTATTTCCGTAAACGAGTTGACTGACCAATACTTCAGTCTTAACCTCCAAATCTTCTGTCTTAAAAAACCAGCATCCTCTCTCTAATCAATTACCAAATAGCATCCCTCTTTTCAGAGAAGAAAATCAGTTGTAAGAACGAAAAGCACAGTCCATAAATATCTTCGTGCCAGAATCCAGCAAAAATGAGTAGATCATTCCCGAAAAAGGGTGGAAAACAGAGAGAAAGGCAAAAAGCTGGTTAATTGCACTCGGAGTGCTTTAAAGCAGTCTTAAAGTGTCCATTGTAGGGAGTGTGTTCGACTCTCAAGTCGTAGACACAATGCCGTAAGCTCTTTAAAGCGTTGATAAGCCATTATTATAACTTCTTTATCTAACCTTTTTCATCATCGTCATCGAGTCTTAAACATGAGCATGCTTTCCCTCCTCTCTTTCTCCACACTCTGTACGAGCTTACCATCCCCGGCTACTATTAACGCGAAGATTGATACGAACCGATTAGATACCCTCCTCCCTCCTCCTATGTGCGATTACGCATACGTAGGTGTATGCAAAAGCGGATAGAGAGAGTGGGGCCATGAAGTATGGCGGCGCGTCAGTTGTTATTAGAAGGTGCATTGACCAGAGCTGCCTGGGTAGCCGGGCTTGACCCCCTTCTTCATTTGTGCAGAAACTTTGCCGGCCGGACAAAGGTGCACAGCCACCTAACGGCCTTTTTCGATCCGCGCTCTCTGGTCCGTGTGTTCTGCTTCCTCCTCCCCCTCCCCTGAAAATGTAGGAGTGATAAGGCTTTCTTTATTTAGAGCGTTTAGGAATGCGCGGGTTATTTTTAGATGCGTTTAGTTGCAGTGCTAATAAATGAATATGAATGAGTAAGTGGTGTACCGTTCTAAATTCTTGATTGATAAAGAGATAACGACCAATGATCAGGATCTAGTTCCAAAATGACCAAAATTATTTGTTTAAATCCTTGATGTCAAAACGGTCTTTCTTAGCTGTCTGGCTTTAGAATATTTGAACCTCCTCGCACTAAAAAACATTTTTTAATGTTATTAATCTAATATTTATTGCTACAAAATTGTAATTACATGACATTGAACAATGACTGATTGCCATTTCGCAAAGCTTTTCTGTTAGAGGTAAATGATACTTGATATAAACTAATATTTCAGCTAGTGGCTAGGTACTGGGCACCGGCTAGTCGGTGGGACATTTACCTTAATTAAGTTTTTTTTACTTTTTTGATAAGTTCTATACCCAAAGGTATATCTCTTTGTGTGTAAAGTGAGCTACTCGAATACAGTTAATGTTCGAGGTCATTGCGTTATTTTTAAAAAATTTTGGCGCAAAATTGATTTGTTCAAAAGTAGATAATTTTTCTAGTCAGTATATCATTTACCAGTTTTCAATAAATTTACCAGAAACGAAAGCCGTCATCCGTGTTTACATTGTATTCATATGCTAAATATAGTAAACTCGATTGCTGTCAAAAAATTTTTTTGATAAATCCTACTCATTATTATAAGTAGGAACCGTCTCTAGTCACAACTGACAAAATGGCTTCAAAAATAGATTTTTTATTTCTATTTGAAAATTCAATATTAAAACTAGATCTTTTACTTTTGATATTGATTTTGTGCACTTGAAATTCTTTAATGTTATCTAGCAAAATATCTAATTTTAATGTTTTGCTCTTGTTATTTCGTGAATTTGAAATTCTTTAATGTTATCTAACAAAAGATCTAATTTTAATGTTTCGCTTTTGCTATTGATTTCGTCCACTTGAAATTCTGTATGTTATCTAACAAAAGATCTAATTTTAATGTTAAATTTTTTAATAGAAATAAAAAATACCTTTTTGAAACCATTTTAAATGTAAATAGAAAAAATTGACCACGTCGACTTGTGTCAGTTGTGTCTAGTCATCCCTAGTGTTACGTCGAGTCAGATCAATTTCGAAGCAGATACATCTAATTGCTACTGAGTAGTTAGCAGAGACAACTAGTTGCGACTCGACAGGAGCGCCTCGCATCGACTTGGTTCTAGTTGTGACTAGTGACGACTCTGGCTCCACGCTGTGAACATACCATAAAAAAGGTCAGAACAAAAACGGCAGCAAGTCAGTAAAATTGTTTGTTACATAGCATTACATAGTTCAGCAGTAAGGCAATAAAACACAAAAGATTTAAAATCAAAATATTATTTAAATTATTTGTATACTTTTAAATTATAAGGTCTGTCACATATATTTAATTTAAATTCATCAATAATATATTTATAAAATAAGGAATAACCTAGGATGATTATTGCAATTCTTATTTTTCTGCCTATTATAAGTGCTATCGAACTAGATACGAAATATCGATTTAAGGAGACTTGGTTGAGTATTTTAAAGCAGGACCTGTTACAGAGTAATCTGAATTTATATCAAATAAAATTTTTGATTGATGTAGACATGCCAACTGATGATCAGGACGATATTTTTAAGGGATTACTTCAAGTCATTCCAGCCACTTCAGTGAAATTAGATGAGTCTTATTTTAGTAATAATAATTCTGAATGTTGTAAAGATAATTCATATGAAATATTATATATTATCCTACATCACAAGTGTAAGAATATGTTTAAAAATGTGGAATACATTCTAGAGTCAATATCACAACATCATTCGAATAACTCCCGACCAAAATGCTTGCTGATCCTTTTTCATGATAATCATGGATGCGATGCCCATTTCGAAACTATACTTCGAAACGCGTGGTCAAAAAAGTTCTTAGATTTTTCCATCTTAAAAATAGGAAAGAACGATGATCAATCTTCTCTTTACAATTTCAATCCATTTTTCGATGATTTTAGAAAAAGCTCATTATTGTCAGATACTCCTATCTTCCCAAGGAAATTAGGAAAAATTAATGGATATCCTTTTAAATTACTGGTTTTTCACCATCCACCAGATCTTCTTCTGACAAAAATAAGAAATAATATAACAATCAAATACTTGTATAATCCTCTAATGCTACTTGCAGCCAAAATTATGAATTTTTCTGTAAGGTATATTTTAGGAAAGGAAGGAACTGCAACTTTGAACGATGTGAGTGTTGTCACAATCGAGAAATTCCGAACGAATTCAGTTAATGGTTTATCTACCCAGATGGCATACGCACGTCCTTATACAATAACCGTACCATTGGAATATGTTCTAACATCATTTGTAGCTGTTGTCCCCATTATCCCTATCACCAAAATCAATGCTTCGTTCCATATGTTTATTGTCTTGCTTCTCTTCGTTTTGGTTATTATACTTATCACATATATAATACAACTATTAAAAATTATAACTAAAGAATTGACAATATTGGATATTATTGGATTGCTTTTTGGAATATCTACACATCGTCATCCACAGAAATCTATGGATAGAATACTTGTTATAAGTATTAGCACTGTATATTTTATGTATTCTACAATTTTTTTTTCAAATATTATAAATTTTAACATAATGTATGAGGATGTAAAATTTGATACCTTCAAAGAAATTGATGAATCTCAGTTGAAACCTTACCTTATTGCGTTGCAAAAAGATATAATTTTTGGAAACACGTTTAACACATACGTTCAAAATTTGAAGAAGAAAGCAAGGATTGTAAATAGTTTTTCGCAGTGTGTAAAAGATCTAAAAAAGGAGAAGAATATTATTTGTTTAATGTACATTTTAAAGGCTATAATGTACGCAGAAGAGCCGGAGTATTCGAAATACATTAAAATCGCAAAACCTATATTTGCTCATTCGCCAGTAATACATATGTTTGAGATAGCATCACCTTATAAAGATAAATTTCTTGAAATCTATCGAAAACTATATGAATCTGGACTTTGGCAATGTGATAAAGACCTTCGTAGAATTTCGACTTTTCCAAAGGATGACAAAATTGATACAGCATTGGAGAGTGAGTCGATTGGAGGCACAGTTATGCTGCTTGGAATTGCACATTTGTTCTCTTTTATTATATTCTTATCAGAATTATTATGGAAGCATCTATACGAATCTCTTCTTAATTTGATTGGACTTATGTAAGAATAAAAATAAAGATTCTGTAAATATTAATAAAAATAAAATATTATGTAAAAATAATAATAAAATTCTCTTTTATTATTTTATTATTACAAGAACATCTAATAATAATTTACAAGAACAAGTTCCATGATACTTTTTTATTTAATTAAATTTATAAAAAGATTGGTATTGGATTGTACACAATAATGTAAGTGTTAAAGTATTTATATTATGAAATCGACAAGACGTATTTGTATGAATTTGATTTTAAATAATCATATATAAAATATTAAAATTGTTCAAAAAAATGTGTAATAAAAATTAAATGATCTTTATAAATATTTCTGTTGAATTTTTAAACTTGAAAATCAACCAAGTAAAATTATAGAAATATAGAAGTGTACGCACATAAAATTATACTAACAAAAATTTATTTATGATTTTGATACCGACTTAGTCTTTGCAAATCTTTGCTATGCAGTAACATAACATTAAGTTTAAAAAAAAAGTTTTTAAAAAATCAAAGAAAACAAAAAAAAACAAAAGATGCACAAAAAAGAGAAAAATAAATTTTATTTTCCAGTGAAAATTTACTCTTGAAAAAAATTACACAGAAAAGTGTGGGCGCTCATCAAATTTATAAAATATGTGTAACACGTGTTTTTAAAAATTTTTTTAATTTTTTTTTTATTATCTACTTTTTAGTTATAAACAATGTTTGTAGCGGTGCTGCATAGATAGTTTTGAACATGCGTGCTGCACCTGTGCATGTTTAAACCTATCCGAATATTAAAAAATTAATAAATTAAAGAAATTAAAAAATGTGTATATAACAATGAATTCATATACTGGGACCAAAGTCTATGAGAAGTTTCAGAATTTTTTATCGACAAAAAACGTCTCAAATGGAGATTCTCTAATTTGATTACAGACGTGAAAGCAAGCTAAAGAAAAGAGTGTAAAAAACATCTCAAATGTCAACAGTTAATGGTATTTAACATTGCATTTACATATCGATTGCAGTAAACTCGATTGTTGCAAAAAAAATAATGCTTACGCATAACAAATGTAAAGGTTTTCTGTTTCCAAAAAACATTCTGTTGAACATATTGTCCTAAAAAGTTTTCTGTTGTGCAAAAATTATTCTGTTTCCTCATTGAAGGTAGAGGAATCTTTGTAATGGTGAAAATACGTACAAACACGAATTTCATAAACGCGAAGATCAATAATGTTTGGCGGAATAGATTACTGTACAATCTACTGCAAATCTTTATAAGTAGAGGTAAATTTCAAATGAATTATCATGAGTTTGATATTATTATTTAAACTTTTGATAGAGCATGGATTTACGCTACCTTGTTATATTTAAAAAAAATTATTTTCTTTGTTTCAAAGCTTTATTTCTCACGAATCAAAATCGCCATTACCATTTATTTACATTATTGATATGTGGATTGTTTTTTTTTTTTTTTTCATGTGTGATAATAGTTTTTATTTACATTTAAGTCGATTTTTAAAGATTGATTTTCTGCTCTAAGTGACCGTTAACGGCTCTTTTTTTACTGAGTCTGATATAATTCTTACATAAAATAAGAAGAAAAGCGTGAAATCAGCTACTTTTTTCGAGTCCCAGTCAAGGGTGAGATAATTTTACGATATTTTATCGAACCGCACTTCTGTGCGACAAGACTATCACGACCCTACTTTAGTTTAAGAGGTTGGATTTATGAGTGTAGTAAATAACTTTTTCTGCTGAAATATTCAATTTGAAAAACTTGTTAATACATTGAATATTTAAAATGAAGCTGCAACTGTTTCGTTGATTTTCAGTTAACCCATTAACGACCAAGACCCCGAATTTTCAACATCTTTTTCAAGGCTTTTTTTCAACTAAAAAAAAGGTTTGAAAAAATTTGAAAAAGATCATATCCGACGTATAATATTTTGAGCTGTTCTTTCGAATGGTTATAACGATTTTTTGTTAAAATACTCCTGAAAAAATATGGCGTGTTTTTCACGAAAAAAAGTTAAAAAATTTGGAAATTTTCAACTTTATGAATTTTTTTCATTAGAAAAATGCAATGACAATGAATTTTTTTCATGATTCTAAAATATTTTTAACCTCTTCAAAATGGCCAAATTTCGCAAAATTCCATAAGCTCAAAATTTAATAAGCAACTTTTCATACAACTTCTTAGAGGGCTCTTTAACAATTAAAAAAAAATGGGTTCACGTTTAAATTAAAGAATACAGCATTGATATTTCTGTAAAGTATGTCAAAATTCAAGTCATTTGGGTTTCGTTCGTTTGCAAATAAAGTAAGAATATGAGAATTATGTGACAAAATAGTTGAGAAGATCGTTAATATAAACAGAAAATTAGTAAAAAAGATTCCTAAGACATGAAAAGCAAAAACAATAATAGCAATTCTCTAAAAACTAGCGATTTTGCTAAGAAAATACTTAAAAAAGCGCAAGCCGATCCAGAACGAATCCCTGACTTTTACGGCCGCATGGTGTCGCACCTCTCAAAGGCAGCAACAGAAAGTGTTGCATGATCTGTCTTGCAAATAAAGTGGGATTAGGCCGGAAGTGAGACGTATTATCCGTACGATGCATAAATTTTGAGAAGTCAAGTCGTGCTAGCCGAAGTGTAGGAGGGGGAAAGGGACGCGAACGAAATGTCTCTATCTAGGAAAGAAAATTTGCATGTGTATACATACCTTTTCGTTCTTGTCCATCGTGTATATATATATATATATATCGTGTATTTTCATGTTAGGGGGTCGCGTAGAAATGGCGCTAAATTAAGCTGTAAAATTTGATCCCAGCACCCATATACGTGCGTGTCCGATGCGATGCATAAACTAAATACAGTGGCTCTCTTTCGGAGCTTGTAATAAAGTTCATGTACTTTTCATGTTTCAGGGGACGTGGCGCTCATTCTGTGGCCCGACTATTCGATCTCTCAGTAAATGGTGAGTATACCTGGGTTCCGCATTATTATACAAAAGCAATTTTGAGATGCCTATTTAATGATTGATGAGATGTAAAAGCTAGAATATACGTACATTTAATATGAGCGAAGATAATGCGTACGTTGGGTAACATGGGATGGGATGGGTCTCGCGGGTCAAGTGGATTTTTATACTTGTTGGGAATTCAATTATGAGATCGAGTTGTGTTTGTTTTTATCTGAAAACAAACTAAAGATTAGTTTTTGTTCATAAATTATTTAAATTCTAATTGTTTTGTAGTATTTGTATAACAGATTGTATCTGTAGTTTCTAAAATTTACATGCACAAATTAATACAAACTTCGAAAATACAAAATTGAAAATATTCTCGATATTTTATTACTTTTTTATAGAGGAAGTTTTGCAATGTGTTACAGAAAGATAGAGTACGATAAAAAATTTACAGCGCATGTTTGAAACAGTTTTTAACTACATTCATTAAAATCCATTGTGTTATTCTTATGTTAATTTTAAAAATGTGTGTTTTAATGGTTCGGTTATTATGATTTAATTTGCGAATGATATATTATTTATTCAACATAATGCAGACTGAATTAATGCCTACATGAAATCTGTATTATATTAAATTAAACCTTTTCTATAGGTAAGTAAGAAAAACTGTACAAATTACTTTGTATGATGAGTACAGAATTAAAAAAAAAACTTCACAGTGTAAACTCATATAATAAAATAAAAATTTAATTCATATTTATAATCGACTCTACAAATAATACAAATATAATAAATTTCCCTTGTTTAAACCGTCGCTAATAAGGTGGATCACTGCACCAGAAGAAAGGACAAATGGATTCCCAATCTCTTTCAATCTTTTATGTTAGAAGTGATAGAAAAGCATTGTCTAGCGCTTCTTCGTTACACCGTGACAAGGCGAATCCAGCAAAGATTAGCTGAATCCAACCAGAGGTGCACACACACACACGCGCAGAAGACGATCCGTGGGCGTGGAACGGAAAAACGCCCGAACAGAGCGCAAAACATCCGCTAATTACAGCTGCACGTAAGAATTCCTCGCCGCGTCCGCCTTTCTCCCTGCCCCCGAACACAAGCCAGCCATGCAATTATCCTTTATCTACTTTATATTAATTATCCTTCTCGGTTTCTCGCCCCCTCGTTTCGAGCAAAAACAAAAAGCAGCGCTCGGGCCCGCTATCCCCAGTCCTCTGCGCACGCGAAACAATTTCTCAACGAACGAAATCCCTCGCGCCCGTTTCAAAAACGCATCATTTGTCCGCGTCAATTGGAAACCTTCTCTCCCATCGGCAATGAAAACTTCGAGTACAGCTGAAAAGCTTAAGGTACGGGAAGTAAAAGAGGGGGAGAGAGAGAGAGAGTTGATGCGAGTCAGTTAAATCAAATAAATGACCGAGAGGCTCTTTCTCCGCTCGCGGGGTCTATCTCGCTCTGTGCAGCCGGGGTGGCATTGCTGAAAGTGATATTAAGGCCATCGGAGGTCCGAGACCCTCTTTTCGAGAGCTGCTCGAGAGAGAGAGAGAGAGAGAGAGAGAGAGAGAGTCTATGCCGCGGGAGAATACTTCACATCCTTTTAGAAATACGTACACGAGGAAATGGGACGGACCTTATTTTGCCGCTGGGTAATAGAAGAAACTGTAATTGCCCTGCGCCCCCTTTGAGCCCTTCCTCAAACTTTATTCAACGAGCTTCTCTTCTCTAGATACCTAAACGTGTGTGGGTATTTAAGCTGCCGCTGCTGCTGCTGCTGCTTTCCTTTCACCAGAAATGCTGTGCTGCTGCCTGTGGAGGTCCGCGGAGATGATGCTTTTAAGGGGTTTATACGGCTGTTTGCGTGGATATGTTGACGCGGAATTTCAGGCGCGTGGGCGCCGCATGGATGTGTTTTCATTTAATGTGTTCGCGAAGAGGGAGCGAGAGAGAAAGAGAGTGAGACTTTTGACCGGTTGCCAAAGTAGTGTGTGTATCGCTTTGGTAACGAGCGCACCGCGCTTTGTGCGCGGTTGACTGCACACTTTTCGTCTGGAAACTAATTGCTCTATTAGTGAAGTCTCGGAATCGCTCGTCATTCTATATAGAGGTTCTTTTGTTTGGCGTCACTTTTTGTAGGGGCATTGCAATGAGAATGCATACGGAATAATAATATCATTGTTGATCTTTATTTGTGGGATATATTTAAGCATCTTCTGAAGTAACAATCGTTTTTTAATCAGCTAAGTTTTTTTTAATCTAGCGATTTACATTTTTACATAGATTTGGTTATAAATTAAATTATGATATTTTATACAGTAGGAATTATCCAATTTTCTAAAAGATGGTGTAAAATGATCTCGAAAAATGAAGTTTGTTAAATATTAATATTTAACATTTTAAATTGATGAGCCATCCTAAAATTTTGTGAGAGTAGATGATGAAACCCGTTGCATAAAGCTTTCCATTAAACTTGATTGCGATTATTTTTTAAAGAAAAAAAATATTAATTTTACAAGTTATACTACCTAATATTTGTAAAAGTTTTACTTTAAAGGTGAAATTTCATTATTTGGCAATTGGATTTTATTCTTGTTTAAGGCAAGCGGAGGTCAACCTCGAATAGTTTTTATATCGGTAATACGACATCTTCCAAACTAGTGTCTAGTATCATAAAGGGCTCTTTACAAGACAAGTGAGTC
Organism: Megastigmus stigmatizans; assembly: GCA_900490015.1. Classification (NCBI taxonomy): domain Eukaryota; kingdom Metazoa; phylum Arthropoda; class Insecta; order Hymenoptera; family Megastigmidae; genus Megastigmus; species Megastigmus stigmatizans. The sequence goes on along the minus strand of UELV01083504.1, from coordinate 8,612 downwards.
CATTGCAGTATCGCTGCTGTAAGAAGTCATATACGTCTTCTCGGCGTCAGAAAAATTCAATAAAGTTCGATCATTTACGATACTTCAACACCATGTGCTCCATCATTATTTTCCCGCTGTCGCATCGAAAGTGCGGAAAGAATCGAGAAAATTTTATATTAAAGTACACGTCGTCGACGATGGTACATATTTTTAACTTTCAAGCATTTCCCACAATACTTGATCCTACATTATGACGCATCTATCATTAAAAGCTCATCGAATTCTGCACTCTTATCAATCATTTCCTGAAAGTATAACAGAAAACAATTGCTCATCGATAAATTTCCATATTCCGCGAAAACAGAGATTTAAAAAAGCATCAAAAGAATTAGAGTTGTAACGCTTACGTGATTTTCCATTCCGAGTATACGGAACACGCAACCGCAGCTCTCGCGTTTCTAAGTTTATTGACATATTCATGGCGGCATTGGCGTCGGCGTCGGCGTCAGCGTCGGCGGCGACATCGATTTTTATGTATTGCTTTCTCATCGGTCCTCCCATTCATTCGATTTATCTACAGGCAAAGCCACGATGGGAACGCCGCGCCCCATTTTGCAACTGTCATTCCATTTAATCAGCTTTCAGTTTTACCGCACACACACACACACACACACACACACACATATATATATATATATATACTGCTACGCATTTTAAACGAGCCCAGCGTTTTAGCAATTATTTTTTGCATCTCCATCCTCTCTCCGCTCTTTTGTTTTTTATCCCCGCGCGGAGCGAGAAATTTCATTATGGATGAGAGACATTCGATGTTCGATTTGCAATTGTTAAACACTTGTAAAGCGAGAGAGAGAGAGAGAGAGAGAGAGAGAGCTGAGCGCTCGTGTTTTGCTCTGTGTTCTGTCCAATTTCAAAAATCAATGTTTGCATGCGATTTAGGGCGTGTAATTAATTCGTGCTCGGGAATTTACTTTTTGAGCGAAATAAAAAACCTTTTTTTTTTGAAAGTTGATATGTATGCGGGTGTTGGTTTTTGGTACCGGGAGATACAAACTTATTAATTTTCCGGGGGTTAATAAATAGTTTAAATTATTAAAATGAGGGATTTAATAAAACATTAAAACATAAAGAAAAAAAGATTTCGAACATATTATGACGTTTATTTATCGAAAATATTTTGGAGTTGTTATAAATGTTTTGCAGTAACATAGTTCTTGAAATCATACAAAAATGTAATTGACTCTATTTATAAGAATAATAATAATTAATATTGCTCGGTATTAAATTTTGTAGTAGTTATGACATTTCATCTTGATACACTATAGTTTTGAAGTTCATTCAAAATATATTCTTATTTTACAAAATGTACAACGAATTAATTTACGGTATTTATGCCAAAATAAATGGCATTTGTTGATACAGTTTTTTAAAAAATATTGTTATTTTCATTATAAATGTAGCGTTTTTTCATGAAGTAATAGAATATTTTGGAGAAAAATCAGGACGAATCTAGATAAAAAAAATTGTGCATTTTTTCATACCATTTTTATCTACACTCACAGAACACAAAAGAAATCTTACAACACTATGAAAAGTCAGTCTCTTTTGTTTCAAACTTCAAGTTCCCAGTAGTTTTTTACACAATTTTTTCAAAACTATTTTTATCTCCATGTTTTTCTGGATAGAATCGGCTCGAGGTAAGAAAATTTCTCGTACTCGGTGGCATTTACGTAAAACTTTCTATCTCTCTAACTCCCATCCACTCTTTTTCTGCTACAAGATCATTCGCTATGCATGAAAACCGCCTTGTTTGAGATTCCAAGGTTGAGACGTTGTTGTCGTCCGGGGCATTCGGCGCTGAAAAGTTCGTAGGCGGCGTGGCAGGAGGTGGATAAGCAGTAGGAGGCGGAGTAGTGGCGGAAGTTCAAAACTTGGCGCTTGTTTCTCGTGCGTTCGCGGAATAAAAAAAGGCCTCGGACGCGCCGGAGGCTGCTGCCCTTAAATTATGAGAAAAACGCTGGAAAGCGTAAAAATGGTGCCGCAGTAGAGAGAGGCGGAGGATGAAACCAAGCGGAAATGAAGTTCATTCGTTGCGGACTACTAAAATTTATCGTCTGGTTAGTTTACACCATTTCGAGGACACTGAGTCTGTCTTTGCATTATTTGAGTTCAATATGTAATAGACGAAAGGTGGAAAACTCGCATGTTTTTACATCTGAAATGTAAATTTTTTTGAAAACGGTTTCTCGGATAATTCCTATTCTGTATAAAAAGAATTCCATATTTTGACAACTTCTGATCTTGCAACAATTCCTTTCTCACAATTTTCTTTTGTCTAAAGAATGTAAAACGTTTTTATCAAGCATTCTTTACTCTTTTTTAGAATAAAAATATTTGTTTTGTGTTTTCCAAAAGAATGAAGTGTAATATTCATGACGAAATGCACTCTAATATTATATGCAACTAATTAATTCCAATTTTACTACCTTGTCCGTTGAATATTGCAAGATTAATTAAATGATTAGCTAAATAAATCGTATTAATTGCACTACATTGCTTGCTTCAAAATCATAGTAACATTTAATCAAATCACACATTATTTTCAATTGAAATTAACGTTGTTCATTAATATTTAATCAATTTGCGTTTTTACACATTTAAATCATCGAAATTGTATTTTATTAGTGTAGAATAAATTAGTTCATTAGGGGATCGAGTAATCTTCGACACAATATTAACGATTTTCTTAATTTTGTATAAAGCTTCTGTAAACACTGTTTGAAGCGAATAGTTTATTTTATTATCGCTGAAAGTAGGGACTTGCGAAGTAATTTATGATCAAGTATTTGCAATCTTAAGGAGGTACTTATGAAGTCAAAGCAGAATATAGCGAGTGTTTGCTGTCGACTCATCGCTGCGAAACTGAGCGGGAAATTATTTCTCGGGGGGTTCCCGCTAATCGCGATTAAGGATTTTTAGCCGAGAACCAATAATTACATGGCTGCTTCATAGTCTCATGGTTAATTTCTTAACACAGTTGAAATAATACTATTCTATTTTTGTAGTTTATGTTTGTTATATTGGATAAAGTCATTTGAAAATCCTTAATTAGTTCCAAAAGGGATGCGTAAAGGAAATTTTGTGATATAAGTTACTATTAAGAATACAACAACTTTATTAACGCTATCATTTTATTAATCTCATACATCATAAAAAGTTGTTTATATGTAATGATACTAATGCTTTCTTAAGAGAAGCTTCGCAGCTATTTATTTCAGCCAACGTCGGTCACGACTAAAAACCTAAAGAACCAAACATTTCGATCGTCAGATTTAATTAGTATAACGTCAGTTGTATACGTCTAACGCAATCGAACTTTCGGGTCTGTTGCGTAGCTCTGGCTAAGTGTGCGCGCTCGACTGATTGCAGAACTGCCTCGGGAAGATATCGCCCTAATACTTCGTCGGGAGCAGAGAGAGAGAGAGAGAGAGAGAGAGAGAGAGAGAGAGAGAGAGAGAGAGAGAGAGAGAGAGAGAGAGAGAGATCTAAGCTATTAGCTTTCCTAGGGAGCTTTGCGAGTTCCAGAGAGGTGGAAATTATTACATCCTAGTTTCGATATCATCGAAGAGGCCGACCAACCGGGGAAGAACTCAAACAACTGGAATTTACTTTTTTTCTGCACGCAGCTCGAATCGACAATGCTTCTCTATATATCTCGCGTGTGCGAGTGTATCTATATAGGTATTAGACAGTCTGGCTATAAGGTCAGTATATATCTTGATTATTGTGTGTAACTCACTAAATGGAGTTCTCGAGTATTTATGTTCTCTGGCAGTTCATTGTTATTAACGATTATGGCGATTTCCTTTAGGGTGCAGGACAATCGTTTTTTTCGGGCTTTAAAAGAACACTATGGGAAAAGAATTTTAGTACTTCGGTACTATGTCGTCTATTTTGTTTGCTACTGTTGCATAGGCTCATTTTATTTTTTTACGGATCATAGATTGAAGTGTACTACTCTCTCAAAATCAAATGATGCATTACCTAACAATATGTACGAATGGAAAAAGTAGTATTTTCCGATTTAATTATTTCCAGAAGTCGAAGAAATCTTATTTAAACTTTTTCAAACTACGGCTTTCTTTAATACATACAGTTTCGAACGAGTTATAGCTTCTCTCTAAAAATAAGGTCATATTTGAAAAACTTCCTCCGTATAAAATATTCATGGACTTGGAAAAGATTTATGAAATACTTTTTTACCGCTTACCGCTTAAAGTGAATAAAAAGCTTTCCTTTTTCTCTAATTCAGGTATTCAAGCTTCGGCTACATTGGATATTTTCAATTGTGCATTTACTTTCTTTCAAAACATTTCAGTTATTAAAAGACTCACTTATTATTGTTTAACTGAATATAAAGATTTAAATTTATACTGATATCTTCTATCTCTACTAATATACTTCTTTTAAGCTTGTCATTTTATGTTTATGTGTGTATATTCCATTTGCAAATTCTATGCATGCAATAATGTCAGGTCAGAGAGACGCGCAGATGGTTCGTTCCGTCCTTTAAGTGAAACGGAAGAGCTAGCGTCAGACGCGCTGGTTTCAGTAGTAACGAACGAGATCGTGTCAGGCATCCCAAAATTCTACGTACTTAAATATACGAGTCGATCTCGAATACTTTTAATTTTTTAATGAAAAGAAATTTTTATACGTGTTTTGAAATAAACTACATTTATCTTGTCGTTAAAAACTTTTGCGGGAAACACAATGTTCATGAAACAAAATATTTTGTCAGCATGTAGTTTAGCACCGTTGGAGCGTAAAAAAAAATTTTTATTCGTTCACTTTACATAATATTTCTTTTAAAAATTTTTATGTAACTGCCAGCCGTAAAGCATAAAGAGACATTAGGAAAAAAGTAAACGAGAAATTATGAGTTCCCTACTTTTTTACATCGTAAAAGCTTTCATCTAGAAATTTCAGTGTAAAATAAATGAAATATTGTCAATCATTTTTATAAATTATTATAAATTAGGAAAGCAATCAGTACAACAGATTCTCAAGCTTTCAAATCATTCGATGATGCACTGATTTAATTAACTTTTAACTTAAAACTTGAGAAATATCGCGTATTGTTAAAAAATTCAGTCGATACCCAACATGAAGATGAAAATGTGCGTAAACAAAATCTTTCACCTCTATTATATACATACTCCTTATAGGATACAATTAAACTTACACCATTTAACAAATATTAGTGAATGTAGCAGTTTATAGATTAGTCCATTTATGCATTAGAAATAAAGTGTCAGCGAGGTCCGTAGGCGATTCAGCAGGAAAACTGCTTTCCTTGCAGTATAGTCACGCCTCACTCCTTTGCCCGGTATCCCTAGACTTGTTAGATCGTTTCACGCATCGTCAGGCGCGTTTGCTTTCATTAACTCGCTTCCACGAACACGGCATCGAGGGAAACGCTGAATTTTTACCGGCTGTATACGTATTTATTTTTATTTTTGTTTTTTAATGTGCTAATTGTAAATTTTAAATTGTAAAAAAACTGTAAATTGTGTAATTAGTAAATATTTAGGGAAGCGTTAATAAGTTCTGTTTTGAGATTCACGATAAACTATTCCATATTCCATTAGCGATGTTTCACTGGAATCTCAAAATTTTATATTTTTACAAAAGTGTATTCTTTGTGGATTCGAATAGTTCATCTCTTCCTTGCTTTTGAATATTATGAGCTCTCTCGAGTTTACAGATCGTAAACCACATATTGAATGAATTCCGCGAAAGCTTGATAGAAATGCGCTCTTAGAGCTTATGCGTCATCATAAAATCGAAGAAGTTTTGAATTTGCTATTCCGTCGATTCTCCATGCCAAAGATCGGCGAATCCTGATTTAACCTTCCATAAGTTAACAACAACCTCAAACTTCAAAACGACTTCTTTATTTGTGGAAAAAGTTTGCTCAGAACGACTGTTTTATGCTCCACACATATATAAAAACAAATCGAACTTTTATCAACCTCCGCACTCGGAGAAAGTTATTTTTTTTTCCCTATCTGAAATACTCGCGTAGTAATACTCAACCCCCACAAACGTCAAAACGGCGAACGAGTAAAGTTGGCCTTTAAAGTAAATTCGCTCTCGACAACTACCTTTATATCCGCGCGAAATGCTATTTCCAAAGGTACAGTCGGATAATACATACAAGCTCTATAGAGCGTTCCGATAAAATTGACACTGAAACAATAGTCATTTTCAGCACTGCCGGAGAACAGCTGCCTAGCATAATCGACGTTCTGCAACCAGAGGAAAGAAAAGGAAAAATAAAACTCAGACACACACACACACCCAAAGCTCGCTTTCCCTTTTGCATCCGAGTACATGCACATACACGAGCAGCAGCAGTGAGGTCAGAGCGATTCTTGGCTATTCATCGTCGGGCGTCGGATGGATGTTTCTCTATTCCCTCTTTACGCGGGCAGAGATTTATCTGAGCGTTCGCGTTCGCTGTTATCGCGATTCTACCGTTTCCCCTATATGCATCAGAAAAAGACGCTTTTCAGCTGCGATGAGCCCCCTCCCTGACGCTTCGCGCGTTTACGCTCCAGAGGATCAACGATGAATGCAGGGCCGAGATGTGAATTATTAATCGGGATGTGATGATCGACCACGCAATTCTGCACGCATTCCTCGCGGGTAAAGGTGACCTACTTTTAGACTATGTGTGCGAGAGAGTTCCTTGAGGGAGAGAACGATCGTTTCATTACACTTTTACCGCAATGATTCTTGACGTGTGCAAATTGTACAAGCTATTCCTATTTTTGTATAGAGGGATTCTAAAACAGATGTATTTGATAACGGAGTCGAGACTTTCGAACAATTAATAATTTTGAGCTATAATGACGCGCGAGAATAATTTGGTCTGTCTGAAACTCAAGAGACGTATGCATTTCAAATTAATTAAACGCAGTAACCTAAATCAGTAACTCCTGAAGAATTCTTACAGTTTTTAAAATCGATACACTGCTTAACATTTGAATGTCACAAGTATTCTTAAAATACTTTTTTATCTGGGTCATTTTCACTTAAAGTAGAATATGACTTTAGCGCTATATATGTATTATACAATTAAATGAATCCTCTCACTATCTCCATGGATCAAAGCAGTTATTAAGCAGTTACCATAAAATAATTGCCAACACACTTGATAAAATTCTTTTTCTAAGACTCCTTTTTTTTCAAAGCGACGAGCTATTGTTGTTTATGAGCAAGACAAGTAACTCATTATTCTAAAACCCAAATTATTATCAGAATATTTAAACTCATCCGTAGATGTTAATTCTTCTCAGATCTTAGTAGAATAGTAGTAGCGAAGCTTAAGGAATCCTATTTTCTATTTTCCTCTTTTGAACGTCGATTTCCTCACTGTCTTGGATAGACTTTAGCGGGATTCTTTGGTAGATCCTCAGTTTCAAACCACTAGCCATGCGATTCTTCGTCTCTCTCTCTCTCTCTCTCTCTCTCTCTCTCTCTCTCTCTCTCTCTTTCTCTCTGCTCTGTGATTCTCTCGTTTTTATTACTCGCTCGCCGCATTATTTATGCTCCTACCCCGAAGCATTTCCTTTGGTCCCCTTTTAGCTGCTCCTACCGTAGAAGCAGCGGATGGAGCAATTTAAATGGGATAAGAGTAGATAAATACAGGTACTCCCAATTTTTCATTTTTTTGATCATTCGATTTTACTTCAAACACAAAAGTTAATGACTCTATATTTGCGCTAGTTTACATCTTTCATAAATGATAGCGTTTTGAGTAACAACTTAAAAAAAATATTATTCTATTAACTTTAAGTAAATCACTCATTTTAGGTTTCTTTGAAATTAAAGCGGTCGATATTAATGAGTCAAAAATTTTTGTCTGTTGATTATATCATAATAACTATTTTAATTTAACAAAATATTTTCTTTTTAAATATGAGGCAGTAATGGCTTCTCACCAGACATTTTTGGTAAGCAAACTTGCAAAAACTCTTGTTCGAAAATCAACAGTTGAAACTCACAACTATTTAACCTTTAAAGGGCCGGGTTTTGAGGTTTCGAAACCTCTTTTGAAAGTGCCCAAATTCATGTCTTGTATCGCCCATCAACTATGTACAATGTTCCTATCATGGACCGAGCCGATATATCGGCTCTCCGGCCCTGGAGGGTCATGAAAAATTTTTAGTTCGGTGAAATAGGAATAAAATCATATTCTCAGGTTTCGAGATGTGCTGCATCCAAATCTGGAGTCTGATCGGTCATAACTGCTCATAATCACGGTCATTCGAGGTCAAACAAGGTCACTTCAAGGTCAAATGCAGAAAGTATCATATATATTCGAACAAAAATTATATCTAAGAGTATCCCGAGGTGCTACATCTGAATCTGACACTTGTTTGATTGTGAATAGACATAATTATACTCATTCTTCTGGGTATATGGCCATCTCAGGGTTTATGTGTTTTGATTCGTGCTTTTTTTTTAGAAATGTGGAGTTTTTAGGCCTTCTACTCTCCTTCTGCTTTACCCAGAGCTAACGACGTGGACGTAGAGAGTAATGT
>UELV01083503.1:0-25001 GCA_900490015.1 Megastigmus stigmatizans | reverse complement strand
CTCTCTCTCTCTCTCTCTCTCTCTCTAGGAACCACGCTTATATACCAAGTGTATAACGCTATCGCGCGCGCGACTCTGAACCCAATCCATCGTCGTACATTTCACGTGCTGCACCGTCGACTCTTCCTCTCTCTCTCTTTCTCTCTCTCTCTCTCTCTCTCTCTCTCTCTCTCTCTTTCTAGCCAACTTTGCGTTTCCTCGCTATATGGCACGCTCCTATTACACGAAACTTCCTCGTTCCGCTCTTCTGTTTTTCGCTCTCGTTGCCGCATATACGATGAATATAGATGAGACTCCAACGGCTAGAATCGGTTATTCCGCGTGAATCACGAATCCTAATTAATTATGCACAGGAGGGACACACACAGTGGACTCTTGTAGAATGGTTATATATCATATATGGTATTTGTAAATATCGATCAGGTGCAACGTTCCATTGATGAGCTGTGGGACATTTGAAAGGCAAATCGCAACTGTGTTTGCGAATACACAGATATGATAGATACAAGAACGTGATCAAAAATCATGTAATGGGATTAGTGGAAAATGTGCGTGTGGAAAGTTCGATTGGATAAGTACAGTCACGGATGAGGGATAAACAGACGGCTTGTATATATCTATTCATTTTACTTTCTCGCGTTGGCTCTTGCATTCTCGATGATGATGATCCGCTTCGATCCAGCTACATCGAGCCTTTTTTTTTCTCTCAAAAAGCTTACCCTCTTTTAAGAATTGGGGCCAGAGTTTTTAATCCATTTTTGCTGAAAAGTATTTCTCTTTCAAAGCAATGATGTTTTAATACTTATAACATGATCTCTAATAAACCTTATAGAATATTTTGCAGAAACGACCTTCCAAACTAAAAATGCATCCGCATATATACACGGTAAACATTTCACGCAATATATTCCATGCATATACGCGCACGCATGAACTGGAACCACAAGAGGCGAAGAGTAATTTTTTCCCCTTTTGCTTCTCGTCGCCCCTTTCCCATATCACGGGTCGACATCAAAGCCCCACGCAAATCTCAGGCTTTTACGAGCTCGAGTCGCGGAAAAGCAGCAGCGACAGTAGGCGATGGCAGCGGCACAGGCGTCGCCACGAATTTCAAGCTTCGAACTTGCGCGCGGCCACCGCGTATAATAAAAGGCAGCGGCGCATGGCACATATATATATACACACACACGTCGCGTGATGCGCTACTCGCGTTTTACAGCTGCTGCTCCATAGGTGGTATGACAACCCCGTCGAACATACAACGCCGGTCCGCGACTATGATACACACAACGAAATATATACGTGAATCACCCCGATGGAATCCTTTCGGGTCAGCTCTTTCTCGTACAGTGTACGCGCGCCTGTATCGTGTGTATGCGCAGCGAGTAAAGGGTCGAGCTGCCGCTGCTGTGTGTCTATACGGATTTTCGCTTCGTACGAAGTATAAATGTGCGCTGCCGCTGCTCCTGCTGATGCCGATGCTTATGGCAGAGGCGGCGTGCACATTTCCAAAGGGATCGAGCGACCACGCATCGCGTGCATGTATTCGTATATACGTACGAACGTAGCCGTAGCCGCGCCAAAAACTATATTTAAACTCACGCTCTCGCCCGTTGCACATAATACACGCGTATATATACACACACGAGACGCGCGCGTCTGGAGCGCTGAGAGAAAGAAAGCGGAGGAGGGTTATATACGAAGATGTATAGAACGGGAGAGGAAGTCGGTGCAGCGACGTGGCTTAGCGCATGTATATAGCATGTGCGTGCGAGGGAGAGAGAAAGAGGAGGCCGAGAAAATTTTCGTTTAAAGTTTTATGCCCGCGACGGGAAATGCGATATGTAGTGTTATATACGCGATACCGTTTGCACGAATCGATCTGTTTCAATTTCGAGCTTATATCGCCCTTTCGAAAGAAATATACGACGGGTATGTGATGCTGCGCGAACTGCACCTGGAATATACGTACTTGAATTCGAGAATGCAGTTATTTCTTATGCTATATACCTAAATGTTAGATCGGAAATAAAATAATTTTCAGATGTCGAGATCCGTATAGGGAATTTTGAATTTTTTTTTCTATTGGATAAGAATATTTTTGATGAGATAATGTATCGTTAGAAAAAAAAAGAGAAAATAAGTATTCGTGTGGTCAACTTTATGCGAATTATTTTTATAGTTCATTAACCGATAGTTATGAAGAGAAAAAGCAAACTTCCTGTTGCGTCGTTTTTCATTTTACGATACTACATGTACTGGGCCATGTAATCTATAAAGTCATAACTATTATGTACAGATCTAACGTAAAATGGAAATATAAATGGAAATAACTTGCAATTTGAATACTGGCAGTTAACGCCTGGAAAAAAAATGATTGATTAGAGCGCACGAGTGAAAGAGAAATAGAAAAAGTAGTCTATGCAAAATATCCGAATTATGCAACAAAAATCCGATTTGTATAATATATTATATGTATACAAAATGAAAATTTAAAAGCACTGCACTATTAAACTGAAATCACTTTATCAGCATTATTTACATAAATACACGGAACAGTTATGAAAGGGAAAAATTGTAAATAATTGTGTTAAAGGTAGTGTGAACGAAAATGAATCCAAGTATAATACAGAGAAGTCAAAGCAAGAGAGTGCATGAGCCAGAGAGAAAGGGAAGTCGAATGAAAAAAGAGATAGAAAAAAGACGAGGGCGCGAAAGAGAAATAGAGATAAAGGGAAAGAGCAAAGGAGCCGCAAATACACGTACAGGAAACGCGAACGAGCGCGAGAGTCGTTTTTTATAGGCTAGTGAGTCGTTCTCTTTTATAGTCCAGAAATCGATAAACATTGGCTGTTATAATCACCAGTTGATACGGCTTTATAGCGTAGCAATGAAAATTACGAGTGGTATTTTAGAAATGTAAACTCGACTGATAATAGTTAATCAAGGAAATTACGGTACAATGTTTATTATTGAATAGATATTCAAATTTGCTGTGGAACTGCATAGTAACATTTTCTTAATATATCGAAGAATGTATAATTTAATTTAAAATTTCATGCCTCAGTGTACGATTCATTTACTGCGATTCTATTTGCATACACGCTCTCTGTATGTATGTATATTTATTCACTATGTGAAAAGCAATCGTTGAATGCTTTGGAAATGTTAAAAATGTATTCATATAAGCACTATACGAAATGAGACTTTATGATATCCCAAGAATATCTTACTAAGGGAAAGTAACATAAACGTATATGTACTGATAAAACTTATGATGGTTCAAAATATTTCTTTTATCTAAATGTCCACACCTCGTGTCTGCGCAATATGCGTACTCAATCTTTCTCAATCAGCACATAGTGCATAATGGAAGATTGAAAAAACAGAATAAAAATGAACGTCATGGATCATACCAGTTGATTCTCAGTTTTTAACAAAAATAATTGCGATATAATTATCTATATGGTTTATAAAATAGTTTCGATTCAGTAACTAAAAATTTGTGCGCAAAGCAAGGAAAATTTCCAATGAAATATGTTTCTATATATTAAAAAAAAGTTGAGCGGGAATATTGGGATTCCGTATTCTGCTCAGCCGATCAGGAATTAGATCCGTGACAGTATTTGAATGCCGGTAAAAGCACATAACAAAAAAAAACAAAGAACTGAGCAAGCAAGGAAAAATTCATGGTTACAATCTCTGCCTCCAGGTCGGATAATATTGGGTTCGAGTCGCGAGGCCGATATACAGATCGGTGGCACCGGAGTCGAGTTCGTCCACTGCATAATCGAGAATGCCGGCGGCTCGGTCACGCTTCATCCCCTCAGCGGAAGCACGTGCGTCGACGGTGTGCCGATCGCTGCCCCGCTGCGGCTGACCCAAGGTAAGTTTGCTCCCACTCCCTCCAGCTCGTTGCCATCTCCTGCATCTTGTTTGTCCATATGTGTGTGTGTGTGTGTGTGTGTGTGTGATAACTCCGAGAAGAGGAGGAGTGACGGGAGAGAGGGAGGCAATTGATGATCATCGGGACACACGCGATTGGTCTTTGGAAAACAAAGAAAGACGTGCTCGAAATACCGCCGCGGGATCTGTGTGTGCACACACTATCGCTCTGTGTGTGTATACGTATAAGTCGACAGATTTTTCGGAATCAGAAATCGGACCACACGATGTTGATGAGCTCGAAAGGAGAGTTTTATCGATCGACAAAGAGCAGCTTTACGAGGCTAAAAAGCTTTATGGAGCTTGTTGCGCGCATCACGCGAGAACCGTGTGCACGCGGTGGCGTCGGGGGGAGGGGGGGGGAGGAAGCGCGCTCGCTGCTAGTTTCTTAAGTTGACGGAATTTACGACGTCGAGGAGATGCAAAGTTTAATGACTGAGCGCGTCTATTGAGAATAAAGTGCAAGTTTTGCTGGGATGCAGTGCTTAAATCTGGGATGACGGGCACTGAAACACGCTAAATTATGATTCATGAACTAGAATTTGCTTTGTAATTAAGAATTAATTGGATACACGTTCGTAAATGAGTGCGGCTTAATTTTCTCCACTATTTAGTTTAATGCAACTTTAAAAGTATATCATTTGTGCGCACCTTTTTCTTCTATTTCATTTTTAAAATTAATAATTTTACACGCGGTTATAATTGCACGTACATTTTGAGTTTATCGACAGAAATTGTTTTACCCAAGCTTATTAGAATCGTTGCTATAGGTAGTATACAAAGTAAATATATTTTTGCAATCGAGGCAAACATGTAGATACACGTATGCAAAAAGCGTCACAGAAGCGAAACAATCAAACTTCGATTTCCAACCGACAAACAAGCTATCACCCAAGAAAACAACTTTCCAGAAACCTTGTGTTATACTCCCCCCTCAAAGCACATAAAAGCCCGTCATCCGCAAGCCATCACCATAATCCCGAAAACTTCATCCATTAATCAAACGCTCTCTCTCCTTTGCGCCACGGGTAGGCTGCATGCTGACGATAGGCAGATCGAATTACCTGCGCTTCAACCATCCAGCTGAAGCTAAGCACCTGAAGTCTGTGATGCCGAATGCGAGGATATCGATGGCGCCCATCACCTTCAACGGATGCCTCGAGCCACCATCGAGTAGTGGCAGTAATGGTCAGCAGCAGCAGCTGGAACACAAGCCACCGGTGGCGCCACGCAAATCGCCCCGGAATTCCGGCTGCTCGGACGACGAGGTGAATTTTTTGGGAAAGCTGACCAAGTTCGAGATGCTGGCGCGCCAAGCGAGGACCAACTGCGTCTCGCCCAAGGTCTTCCCACCTGGTAGCCTCACAATCAATGTTCCAGCTGATCAGATTCTGGGACATTCGAGGTCGTCCAGTCTCGTATCGCTGGGACGTAGCAGTACCTCCAGTCCCTTTCAGAACCTTACGAATTTAGATAGGTGCCAAAATAACGACGAACAGAAACTGGTGAGTTGTAATATGTGTAGCTTTATACTCACGCGAATATTGATGATATACCTATTTTAATTTATCAGTGACACGATTGAAGTGCAGTTTATAACCGACTTCATCGTTATAAACAAGATACTGATCTTTCGAGATTAGAAAATCCAAATATAAATTTATTACCAAGATCAGATAACTTTATTAATTTTATTAACTAAGATCAGATGATTTTGGCTTATCGGCTTCGGATACTAATTTAATTGCAAAATTTATTGGTGCAATCAAAGATATATCCATCATAAATCTCATCGGTCTTAAAAATTAGCACATCGCATTACTACTTGTGATTATCTGAAGTGTTTGGATCAGGAAATTCTCTCACACCTTCCTGATTTAAATCTCAACCCAAATTAATGATTTCTTTGCCATATGGCGTTTATTACCAATTTCAGTGCAGTCTACCGATAATGACAAATCGCAACTATTCGCCAAATCAGAACGCCGTGTACCAGAACGTCGGCCAAAACAACAAAAACGTCGTCTCCTCCAGTGATCATCAAATCCAGCAGCAGCAGCATCACCAACAAACCTGCTCCCGCAGTTGGCAGCAGCAGCAGCAGCAACAGCAGCAACAACACCCACATCACCATCATCATCATCATCAGAGGGTACCGTCCCATGAGCTCGACTACAGCAACAACGATGAGAATCGCAATAATATGCTGGCGAATGGCTATCCGAGCGATCACATGATGTCCCGCAGTCTCACGTGCCAGAGGAGCTGCGAGCTCAACCAGTTCAGCCGTGACTTCGACATGAGTCAGAGCTTGATCGTAGCTAAGACAACGACCTGCACCGAGTTCCTGCAGCTCGAGAAGTTCGGCTCGAACCCGAGCTTGCCGTGCCATCGTAGGGCCGGTTCCTGCGATTCCTCCAACACACAGTGAGTCATGCGATTGCTTTTCTTTCCTTTGTGTTGATTTAACATACGCTCACGTAATTCGTGCAGTATTTAACATACGCTGAAGTAATTAATTACATTGATTATAAATTCACTTGATATGACGCAATGAAAGATAACTTTTTAATTTTCAATTTTTCTGCACTATATTGCTCGATTTCCACAGTAAGACAAAGCAGTTTGTGAATTATATTAATTACAATTTGCAATAATTAAACAGTTTTTAAGTTCGTGAATGCAAGATTTATGATGAAATAATAAACTTTCCATTAATTAATTTATAATTTGATATTTTATATCACAAATTCGATCCAATTATCATATCCATATTAATAATAACACATGCCGTGCATATGCAATTCATTAAGAAATTGAGAATTACTTTAATCAATGGTTGGTCGAAAGTGAAAATCCTAACACAGATTTAGCTAAGAATGAAAATTAACATCTGGCCAAAGCACACGGACATTAGAACAAAAGTGTAAAATGAGCTTGTGTATTAACTTGATAAGGAGCTTCGGCTCGCATCCAAACATCAGGCGCATCCAGGCCCCGTCCCCTGCGTTCAACCGCGAGCCCTGCAAATACACACCCGACTCGAGGTCTCACTACGGCCGCATCAAGAGCCCGAGTCCCGCGCCCATGTCGAGCCACGGCAACAACCACTGCTCCCTGGAGGAGCTACACGAAGCCGAGGATCGCATGCGCTTGGCTCAAGAGGATCGGCTGAGGGATCAGGAACTCGAGCGCCAAGAGAAGATGCGCCTCGAGGAGATACTCGCCATGTGTGCCGAGTACGAGAGACAAAGCAGCCGCGCCGTTGAGAAACCACCACGACAGCAGCAACAGCAGCAGCAGAACAGGTACGAGTCTCTCTGTGTATTGTAGGTATGTGTGTGTGAGAAAGCGCCCGTGGCCGGCGATGCGCTCGCGCTGTTTGCGGTCTCGCCAACGGGGGGAGAATACGGTTTTGCGGTTTCGCGCATGCCGACGATGCGCGCTCGTGATTTTTCGATTCTTTTCTCTCCTGATATTCTTAGTCGTTGTGTCGGTTAACCCTGAACTGCATGGTGGCACATGTGACCGTATGGTCTTGCAGTATGACTCATTCGAGGCTTCTTACCATGCAGAAGTACTTTGGGAAGAGTAGATTTTTTTAGGGGAAATGAAAAATGTATTGTAATAATAAATTATACAATAAACAACATATTATAAATCGGTAGAACTTAAAAAGGTATAGTAAAAGCGATTGGCAACAGTGTTACCGATTATAGGCGAGGTCGGGAAAAAGACGAAAAGTGTCAGCAATAATAACACGAAAGTTTAGCTAAGCTATTCTACCAACACAAAGAAGCTTTCACCATTAACGGATTAACGGATCACACGGATTTCCTTTACATTGCGCTCCCGTGCATAGTGTATTACTTATAGCTCTGACGTTCGGGTTTAATCCCTATTCTGCAGGTCTTGAGATATTACAAGTGCAGAATTTAAGCTTTGAATATCATATCCTATTCTCTTTGAGAATGTACAATGGGAGTACAATAGCTTTAGCTTGGATGTACATTATTACTTAACTTTTAGTCAGATGTCATTTTTAATATTTATATCATCTTAGTCTATAATCAAATTCTGTAAATAAATTAATTAAATCTGTTAAAGCATAGACTCTTATGTTTGGTTCAATGACTCGGTAAAACAAGTTTCCTCAGCTCTGACGAAACCCAAAGCTTTGTATTAGGTACAGCTAATAATAACGACTGCAACTAGCATTTTTTCTTCAAAAATAATGCTATCATCAACGACTAAATGAAAATCTTCACTTACTAATTCGGAATAATAACGAGAGACAAAAAGGCGAGCGATCGATCAGTCCGTCATCCGCTCGAACGAGCAAACAATGAATATTGCCCACTTCACGTCTCATCGGGCTTTAAAGCCCGCGACTCGCGACCCCCCGACCACCAGCTCGCGAGCGACAGGAAAATTAATGCAATCGATAAATTACAGGATGAAAACGAACGGCTCGCTATCGCGGGACAAAAGGCCGGGCTGCAACAATTCGAATGGATTCGCGGCTCGGCCGAAAAGTCCAGCAACAATGAGCGAGCCACAGCAACAGCACGAGGCGGAGGCCCCGGCATACGAGAACGTCGTCACGCTCATGAATCCGGAGGACCAACAGGTCGCAACGCCCAACAACAATCGGGCGCCCAAATGGCCCGAACACCAGCAGCAGCATCAAAATGGTTACTCGTCGACGAATCACCGACAGCAGCATTACCAGAGCTCTCCAAGTTCGAATTACGAGGAGATAGGGCCGGAGAATTACACCGGGAACGGACAGATGAGCATTGGCGAGCGAGCGCTCGAGGCTTCTGACACGACTAATGGTGAGAAAGTTTCCTATATTGGATTTTGGTCCGGCTGCGGCTGCGCGAGTTAGATAGCCAAGTTTCTTCGTTCGAGTTGAGGCTATTGAGATCGGAATATTTGCTCTCGAGTTTATCTTGGCTTCGAGTTAATTAGACGACTAAGTTTTCAGATTGACCAAATCAATGGTGATATTACTTTTTTGAAGTGTCGGGAGAATTGTTTTGAGATTTACTTGAAAGACAGTTCTTATATGACGAGAATTCATTTTAAAGTACCTAATGATGAATTTATTGCTCGTCAAAATTTTACAATAGGAAAGTGAATTTATCGATTACCACGAGCTAAGGCATTCTCTTTTGTTGGTTGATGTCTGTATTGAATAAAATTTCACAGATCTTGTCGCATTAAAGAGAAAAGAGGGAAACATCCTCTGAGAATGCCATGGCTCGTGGTGATCGATAAATTCACTTTCATATTGAGAATACATTTTAATTATATGAAATCAAGATAAATCAATGTTCTATAAAAGTCTGTCACATTGAATTTTCATAGCTTCATAGTATTTTAAATTAATAAATAGAATCGTATAAAAAATATGAAAGCACCGAGCTTTGTGTAGTTAATTTTTATTGAATTAAATTCAATTTGACATTTTATATTTATGAGTCTTTAATTTGAATTTTTCAACTTTGACCTGATACAGTATATGCAAATATAATCAGATTAAAATAGAAAGCAGGTTAAATGAAAAAAAATATTCATAAAGAAGTAAATTTTATTGAACGCGATTTAAATGAATATATTACACGATCTTATTCTTTGACAAAAGTATAATATTAGATTAACGTACACGGAAAAAAGATTGGAGCAGCCCCTGCAGTATAGCTAGCATGTATACATTTTCGAAATATTGCTTTTTATGATGTTACACTATAATAAAAGCCGATACTAGTTTAAAAAAGCCCCCTGTATTCGCTTTATATATTTTAGTGCATTAACATCAGTATAATAAAACTAATATTAATAAAACATACCGAGAATTAAGAATTGGTTTGAATTTGTTATCAATACTATATGAGTCATATAACTTGATAAAAACTTTGATTACTATTTTTCGTCAAAAACAAGAACAATCCAAACAGCGTAATAAATCTAATCGAAGCTTCAAATATAATTGGTCTGTCTCTACACTATACACTCCAATCACAACAATCAGACAAAACTTAACCATCCAAGCCCAAACGATCGTCAATTCAATTCAGCAGCACCTCTAAATCTTATATATCTACTTTCCGACCAGGCACAAGCACGACGGCAAGTCCACCGCTTCCGGAGAAGAACATCAAACTAGCGGTACACAACTACGAGAACTTTGTCCCGCTGAACGGCAACATCAGCGTCTACGAGAACGTGATCCCACCGCACAACTACAACGCCAACAACAATAACAACAACATTGCGAGCCTGTCGAGGCCTAAGCGCAAGACGCGAGAGGCGTGCGAGAAGATGATCGACAACAAGCTCGACGTGTCGAACGACGATCTGCTCGAGGCCATCGAGCAGCTGTCGATGCTCTCGAAGCCGAGAAATTCGGGGGGATTCCCGGTGGCGATTAGCGCGACGACAACGAGGATGACGGCGACGGCGACGAGCTCGACGACGGTGGCGGCGACAACGACGACGACGACGAGCCCGGCGCTGACAACGCCTAAGAGGATCAACAGTGAGCGCGACAATGCCAAGTCGAACGAGGCTAAGGCCGACAAGGAGAGGAAGGAGCTCGAGGAAGAGGACCGCAAGAAGTACATCGAGTTCCTGCAGAACGAGAAGCAGCATATACTCGGCAACATGGACGGCTTCAAGAGGAGCGTCGCCGATATCGAGACGCAGGAGGAGGAAATCAGCCGTGAGGTGCGCCTCGATGTTTCGACCTTGTTATACTCTTTGTCCCTTTATACAGTCGATGCGATCGTTGACTTTGCTTTTATTTTGAAATTATTTTGGCATGTACTTTGCATTGACGAGTTTTTTTTTCAATTTAAATTTTTAATTTTAGTGCAGAAATGCAATAGAGGTAGAAAATGCGAAATGTCAAGTACTTGAAATTTAATTAGTAGCTTTCAACTTATATATATATGATACATTTTAATTAATAAGCTTTTTACTTTTATAAAAAAAGTTTTTAAAAGGTTCAAAAAATTAAAATATTTTGGATAAACGTAGGCTGAGAGAAAGGCGGAGAAAAATGTATTCTTATTTAAAGTAATTGTTCAGAGTTGTCGAATATTAACATATCAAGAAATCCTTCTCTTAGTGTAATATTATACAACATTATGCACGACATACGTTTACTAAACTCATTAACAACAAACAATACGCGGTTTACTTATGTAACTCCTTTGATGGGATCTTAATTAATTTCACTATACGCAAACCTCAATTTGAATAGTCTTTACAATCTCGCATACGATTTCAATATAACTATATGTACAATTATATTAAGATCTAGACCACTAACATGAAATTATTCAACATCCCATTATTACATATTATAAAAAATAACGGATTTAAAATCTTAAATTTTTTTATCATTTCCACAATCGATAAAAATTAAATTTCAAAAAATCCACCAACAGCTCGACTAAACATTCCCCATATTTCCGTATCACATTGAAAATACTTAAAAAGCTTCTCAACACCCGTATAAATACACGAGAGGAATTTTCACGCGAGCAGCACATACTAAAGTCTATATCGCCTCGACAGTTGGAGCTCGAAAAGGCCCTGCTCTCAGCCGAGTACGAGTCCGAGTCGCTAAAGCTCGAGCACGAGGAGAGCGAACGCGTCCAGCTCCAGTCGCGCATCACAGAGCTGGAACACGAGATGGCAGTGAGCAACGCGTCCCAGGCCCATCTGCAGGCGGATGCCAAGCAGCGCGTGCTCAGGGCTCAACAAGCCTGCGCGAGATTGGAGGAGGAGTTGGCCGAGGCCAGAGGCAGGGACGACGAGCGCGACAGCGACCTTGCCGACAAGCTCGCGGCCCAGACCGACTTACTCGAGACCGAGCGGAAGGCATTCGAGGACCTCGAGTTCCATCATCTCGAGGAGGAGGCCAGCAAGCTCGCCACTAGAGAGGAACTCCAGAGGTGCGTATCTGCGACTTTCCCCCTTTCCCTTGAATTCGGAAAACCTAATAAGGCATATTTCTTTCATTTCAGATATCTAGGCGAATTAGGTGCGAAGATCGAGAGCAGAAAAGTGCAGCTCGATCAGTTGGAGGCGCAACGCACCGACATTAAAAATGCTGTTACGAAGGAAGCCAAGAGCCTGGAAAGGCAAAAACTCGCACACTTACGAAGATTGGAAGAGGTAACAAATTCATTTTCCACCGGACTGATAATGTTTCTCACCAGCTGCACACGATTCTGTAACTTTGTACTTTATCGCTGGACCGTGAACAAAACAATTCCGACGTAAATGTTTCAGCGAGCAATTTAAATTTATCATTGTCGGAAAAGTACAATGCAGAGGAAGTCATTTGCGTCTCAATTGTTTTTACATTCGATTTAAAAAAAAATATATATATATATTCCATTCGTTTTATTCGGCAAAAAAAGTCGCGCGTTACCATTGTTTTTTCTGTTTATCCTTTTATTGCTAAATCCGATGAATCGGATGATTTTCGACAGCCTTAAATTCATTTTGTTCCCTCGCCATATATAGGGTCGCAATCGATTGCGGGCTATTGACGATGAACTAGAGAGTCTGGCTAAAAATGTCGCTGATAATCCCGATGACAAACGCTCGCCCAGTAGGGAGGATTTCGATAGGATATCGAGGGTTACGACCGACTCTCCGATTGTCAATAATCAAGGTAGTTTGGGAAGGAAAACGATCGAGTCGCTCAAGGAGATTGAACGAAATCGACAGCTGCATTTAGCTAAGCAAGGTTAATACTCAATAATTTTTTAATATGCTTTCATAAATATAGAAAATAATCTGTCATCGAGCTTAAAATACATTATACATTTTGCATTTCAACTGACAGGGATTACGCTATATTGGTCGTATACTTAATTTTTTCTCTCTAGATTTTAGTACAATTAGAATGAACTGATATTTGAAATAATCAATTTTTATGTAAAAGCACCTGCACGAATATTTTGTCTATTATTTATAATGCACATAGTTTAGCATACATAACGCTGTAGAGTTGTATTAGTTATCATATCTTTAAACATCTCAATTTCTCACAATTATCGGAAAGTTTGGCAGAACTCTGCTATAACAATGCTATTTTAACAGATTAATTAATACACCGACATAGGCCTCCATTCTAAGCAAACAACGAACCAGCTAACTTTGTATTTTCGTTTTAATATAGGTAGTCAAGTAATTTCGGAAGAGAGACGAAGGGTGGAGGAGTTGAAAAGAAGAGTTCAGGACGAAGTTCGCTCTCAATGGGAGGAAAGGAAAATGAATTGCACGTCTTTCAATAGTGTCGAGTCGGGAGAAGAGTCTTCAAGTTACTCGACCGGCCCGACCGAAAGGTAATTCCAAATTCAATGAAATCGACCGGAAGAAACTTTTCTTCTTCTTTTTTTTTTCACCATAATCCATGGTCAACCTACATACATCAGTTATTATTCAATGAAAAAATTTTCGATTCAAGTTATGCGTCACCAACTTATTTGAAATAATGGAGAATTTACGCGAGTTAGATGAATGACGCGAAAAGTCCTATACAGGGTCCACACGTGATTGTTAGCGATAAAAAAATTTTCCCTCGTTATTACTAACGACGTAGTCATACACATAAATGCAACGTAAAGCGTTTTAAAGTGAGCGAAATTAAACCCTTCCGGGTGCCTTTAAAGTATACTTATGCGTCAGTGCAGGTTTAATATAAAAAAAAAAAAAAAATTGCTCATCAGTACGAAAGTTGAATTTAATTTTATATCGGTTTTAACGATGCTCTCTCGCGCAAGCTCTTGGACGAAGAATGCAGACTGATATATTCATTATAACCCAATTACGTGGCACTTACTCAAATTCGATTTACGAAGTATACACTGCACTCTTTAAACATGAAAAGTTTTCATAGCTCGATTAAAACCTGCTCTACATCATTTCGTATAAAGTGCGTGTAATAGATAATTCTTCAAAGTATAATTTGTGAGCAAGTTTACAAGACGAGTAACAAAATATAAACGAGGAAAGATAAGAACAAATGTATACGAGGAACGAGGAAATTCGAATTGTCTAGTGCTAGTTACATAAATACATCCTTTTTTTCAATGCCTCGCGTTAGTCATCGTGATTAAAAATCTGTACACACGCATACACACACACTCGCAGCGAACGAAACAATCAAAGACACACACAGATACACACACAGAGACCAGGTCAGCGGCATTACAACCTCAACGCAAAGTCCACACTCTTATCGCTCGGTCTGCGCACCGAAAATCAATAATCTCATCGACACGGTATCCCACACACCCCACCCTTCGTGCATCTTATCATCCTGTCTCTCTCTCTCCGCTCCCTACTCTCCACTCGCTCTCATCCTTATAAACGAGAGCCGGACAGAAAGAAAGAAAAGCCAAGCGAAAGATGAGTCTTGAATTCATTCTCAATTAAGCGCTTGGTAGAGTCGCCTCGACGACACACGTCATAAGCCTATACGTCCAACGCGCCGCGGAGACGTAACAAACTGCGAATTCCGGAGGCGCGCAACTAGTCTCTTTCTTTCTCTCTCCCTCGTGAAAGTAAAAGCCTGAACATTTACGAAAGAGAGACAGGGAGAGAGCAGAGCAGAACGTTTGTGCATACATACACAGTGTAAGGAGCCAGCAGGAGCGCGCGCGCGCGAAAGACCGGTTTCGCCAGACTCCACCGAGAGCCGCTGGCCGCACCGGTGCACTCTAAAGGCGACAGCAATTCGCTTTTGAAGTTTTGCTCTCTTTCTCTCTCTCTCTATATATATATATATATTATACACTCGCGACAACGTCTCGTTTATATGCGCACATGGAGTTAAAGAGAGAGAGAGAGAGAGGGAGCATACGTGCGTGACCTGGACAAAGTGTGGGTGAGGCCTCTCAGAGGCAGCCGATAAGCGAAACATAGGAACCCGAGACCTGATAAGATATATACTTTCGAATATTTGCTCGCCGGCGACGAACAGCATACACACACACAGACACGCGTGCGCGCGTTTATTATATACAGTGCGAGCCGATGTAGTTTGTCGTGTTGTGTCGGCGCCGCTGCCGCTGTACCGCTGTTGCCTTGCCATTTGTTCGCGCGTCGAAGTGTCGCGAGACTGCGTTACTTACGATCTTATAACTTGTATCTCTTTATTTTTTTTCTCGGTCGTTGTGCGCTCTCGACTTCCTCGATCGTTATAAGTAAACTCGCGGCTGAATAGAACAGCGACGGAGAAGCAATCGGGTGATTTTATACGCAGGTGTTGCGCGCGCCAAGTGATTGGAAAAGTTTGCACAGTTGATTGAACTACTATTGCAGCGTACGATTACTATATATATATATATATATATATATGGGAAGAAGAAAGCAATGAAGTTTTGTTACACAGTGCTTTTTAATATTCGAGCGATTGCGTGCGTCTGTTTTGAATCCTATGTATACCCGGAGTGTTTTACGTTGTACGTGTTGGAGTATATAGCAGAGGAGTTTGTGGCGCTCGACGAGGCAGTTAAATTTCGATATTTAAATTCGTAGATAATATTACTTGTGTAGGCGCGAGTGCACATGTTCTATATAGGCTCGACTTAAACGTGCGCATGAAAAATAATAGACCGTATTGATAAAAATATAAGTGCCGTTAGATAAGTGAAGGAAATTTACAAAGAAATAAGAAAAACAGCGTTCTAATAAACTATATTTGTTTCTTCGTATATATTCAAAGGTTAAAAAACACCAAGATTTTTTTGCAAGTATAAATAAAGCGAATGGCAATCAACCGAAACCCGCGGATATAAAATAACACACGTCTGCGCAAACATCGCTCGACCAAATAGTGCACTTGCAGTATTGCTCCGCGCTCACGTATAAGGTTCAATAAATGATAAGCCTTATAGGACAATTATCTAAATTACATACAATTTTCGTTCGAGATTGCACAAGCGGCTCTATATCGTCAGTTTCCAACAACAAAAAAAGAACTTGACATCCTTGACGAAACGCAGACACGCACACGCACACACACATCGCATTGGATTGTAATCTCCGAGCCGCGAAAAAGCAGAATCCCATTCAAAAACAAAAGTCATCATTCCTCGCGAGCTTCTCTCCTCCTTCGCCTATATACCATACCTTATAAACTGCAGTCGTTTTATCCCGCCGAAAAAAAAAAAAGGAAAAAGAATCCATATTCCCGAGCGAGCGTAGGATATATGTATAAAGTCGCGTCACACATAAAATCGTGGAGGAAAGAATTTCATCTCGACACTTTTTCATCTCGCGCGCGTATATAAACCCACTACCCCATTGTGTCGCTCACTCGCTCACTCTCTCTCTCTCTCTCTCTCTCTCACTTCATCACCAGGCGTGTTCTCCATCTCTCGATATACAGTGATAGCCGCGATGTATGATACACCGTGATATCGAGCGCGAAATCCTCTCTGCGAAATAAAAAAAAGAAGAAAAAGAAAGCGAGAACGAGAACGAGAAGAAAAAAAAAGGAAGAGGTACGAGTGCGCAAGTGAAGAGAGGCTGTGTTATACTCTTCCGGATGAGGGAGAATGAACGGGGCGCGGGAGTTAGGTGGCGCCGCTATGCGCGAAGCCCGCATAACCGGCTGTAATCTCATCACTCTCATCACGAGCAGCAAATGCTACATGACGTCCAAGGATTGGTTAGCCGAGACCTGCTGCAGCGGCCCACGCGAACATCGATCCTACCCGTGAGTTTCGCGCACACACCATTGTTTTGTGCTGCGATGATGTGCGGCCCCTCCCCCCGCCACCGGCCAACGAAATTACACGAGCTCTCGGCAGCTGGTTTTTTTTCTCTCTAGTCGTTATTTCGATTAGTGCGGCTGTCGCGCGTTCGGTGCGAGATCGAATGATGTTCCGCGATCCGGCGCGTTGTCGACGAATCGAACGACTGCTTTTTTTCAAAGTTGCTACTGATTCTTGAAAATTTCGAATATGTTATGTAATACATCGTATATATGTGATTGACAATGTTTCTACAAGTTTTATACGAAAGACGCGTTTGTCATCTTACCGCCGTTATCATTAACAAAGGTTTACTTTATTTAAATAGATCTGAGATATGTATATATAACTGTTATGTAACTTTAAACTTTTCGGATTTCTGATAACATATACTAGAGCTTATCGCGGCACCTGTTATTCATTTAATAAGCAGAATCAGCTATCGTTTCATTATACGGTATAAATTGATCGAACTGTAATATACGGAGCTAGAAAAGACTCGTCGCAGTTGAATATGGGTCGAAATGCCGATAACAACTGACTCACTGTTTACGGCGAATTATTGTTATAAAAATGCTCATAATGTCATTTTATAAGTGAGATTAGATTAGGTTCACAAAACTCATTTTGTGATGCTTAATACAGCTTATTAAGGGACGTGTGTTTTATGTTATTCTGTATTTTCATATACTCATGTACTTGACGTATATACGAAATGTGGGCTGGCGTAATACTACAACATTTTTTACAAAAGTTAAACTTTTACGATGAATGGATAGTTAACTAAAAGCTGACCAAAGTTTAAATCTATAAGCTTAAAAAGGTACAAAGATTGTATCGCTATTTTTTTACACCCCATTAGATTAATTATTTTCGAAATGCACAAGCGTTTTATCAGTATACAAAAAAAAAACTGTAAATGAAGGTTGACGAGTTTTTATTTGATTACATATACTATAAGGTAAAAGGGAAATCTCGAGTGAACTCTGATATTGATTTTCTGACTTTTTTTTTGTTACAGCGGCAGCGGAAGCAGTGACGGCGCGGAAAATGGGACCGGTGAAAAACTATCACCCGGAAAACTTTCGGAATTCACTTCGCCGAGTCCCGGACCCTCGGGCGACTCTTACACCCTCCTGCAGTCGGACAGCGTAAGGAACTTGCGTTAATAAAAAAAGAAAAAAACGTTAAAAATGCTTCGTGCGTTAACGCGATTAATTCCTCGCGTGCAGTTATCGAAGTATAGCGATAAATTTCGGTTGCGCTTATATCCACGCGGAGAGAATAATTGCAAAGATGACGATGGTGAAAAGTTTCACGCGAGTCCCTAAAGAGATTGTGTGCGTTTTCTGTTATAGGCGAGAGACGACAGACCGACGTCCATGGAAACCGAGAGATTCAACGGAAATGAAAACGGAATTGTTGACGAAAGCGGAAGCCGTCCCCTTTCTCAAACTTCCAGCGAGCTTGAGTCCCTCTCGCCCCTCCAAGTTAAACACCGTGACAAGCCAAAGTTACAGGTATACATTATACTACAGAGTAGAATTTTCTAATTATTATTCGATGTGAAAACTTTGGAAAGAATCTCTCCGCGGTAATTAGTCAGAAGAGATCTTCACAATGAATATCCCGTTTCTCTACAGGGCATTTAAAAATCGCGGAAAAACTTTTGCGCTTTTCATTAATTAAACTTATATAGTAAACTATGTCGCAAACTCCAAAGTATAACGGCTGTATTTAACAGTGTTGAAAACACTTATTTGTATTTTTTTTAAAAGTGCTGAATGGTCGTTTTGCTATTCGCAATAGAAAAGTTTCTAGATATCAATTTTCGAGCTTATTTATTTGCGAAAGCGATTTTGTTGTTTTTTATTTTTTTATTTTATTAAATATAAATTAATTATGTATTACTATTTTCAGAGACCCTTGACCAGGTATTTGCCAATAAAGTCTGAGTCCTTAGACCTTAGGCACCATATTGAAACGGCAGGTCATCAATTGCCTTTGATTCTTGATGTTACTGTGGATACTACCACTTGTAGTGGATATCTGTCCAAGATGAGCAAAAAGTTTCACCACTGGAATAAGCGATGGTTTGTTTTTGACAGAAAACGTAAAACCCTTACGTATTATAGCGATAACAATTCAAGAAAACCAAGAGGAGTAATATATTTCCAGGTAAAATAAATCTTATGATAAGTAATTTAAAAAATGTAAAGAAAATGATAGAATAATATTTTATTTCTCTAGCTTTTATATAAATTTATGAATTTTTTTATATGTTCATATATTGATAATAATTTTTTTAATTATTTTAAAAGTTCACATTTTTAATTTCCAACTTATACTTCCAAATCCCATGATTGTAAATAATATATAAATAACATTTTTTTTTACATTTTTATTAATTAAAACAAGAAATAGATGTTAAAGCTAAGGAAATAAATATTTTATGAAATAAACTCTAATTTATATTTTCATTTTAGTCCATTGAAGAAGTTTATGTTGATCACATGAACACAGTGAAATCACCTCAGCCATCTTTGACATTCATTGTCAAAACTACAACAAGACTTTATCATCTAATGGCTCCTAGTCCAGAAGCTATGCGAGTTTGGGTAGATGTTGTCTTCACCGGAGCTGAAGGATATCACGAATTCGATCCCAATTTATGATAATTTTCAAAAGTGCTTCGCAAATAGTATATTAAATCAATTAATAATTTCTAAAATCAAAAGCAAGAAAACTCGACAATTTACAATTTTTAAAAAGAATTTCTTCCTGAAATTCTATTCTTTGTATTCCATTTGCAAACAAAATTTGCTTGGTAAACAAAGCGCAATGTAAAGCAGGTGCCAATGTAATGTATTTTTTAAGTTAAGGGCATTAAGTGTTAAAATTAATCAAATTTAAGAATATATCTTAAATAGCTTAACAGCTCTTAATCTAGTCTTCCAACACAGAACGAGAATTTGTCAAACTTTTAAAATTCCAAGGACATTGAGAAATGTCACTTGCAGAACTTCTAAAAATTGTACATAAAAATGAATTAATTTTTAATTAAGTTGAGGCTCGCTTCTGATTGTGCGGAACTGAGACTGATTTCGAGGTTAAAATACAAATTATACTAAATTGTGTCTTTGAGAAAACAGGTGCATAAGTGCCAGATAATACACCAAAGTGCATTTACTGTAGGTAGACATTTTGTTACCTCATAAAAAAATTTTCAATCATGATCATCAATCAAGATCAAATTTTAAATGACGTTTAACTTTTTACAAGTAGCAAATAACGTCTCAATATTATAAACATTGTTTTATGAACAATCTTGCCTCTTTCGTTAGAAAAAGGTTACAAGAAGTTAAAGCAATTTAAACATCATGTTTGTCATTAACTACGTAAACTTATAAGATTTTTATAAGTTTTTTATTCGTACCAGCTTTTCTAATTTGGTATGTACCAAATTAAGAATTTTCTGAATAAACAGAAACATGTATTTAATACAAATGAATATTCTTTTTATTACACCTTATACCTTCCTATAATTATCTGAATGATGTACACAGTAAATTTTAAAATAATATATCCATTTATGTATACACATAAAAAATCAGTTTTATATAATTATTTTTAATATTAAACTTATTTTAAACTAGTTATAATATACATTTTCAAAAAATTATATATTGCCATAATGAAAATATATAAATATTTTTCATTTACGTTAGAATCAGAATAAAGAATAATTAAAATGATTTGCAACTACGTATAGCATAAGGTATTATTTTACGTATCATTTTTAGTATAAATATGACGAAAAAAGTTTAAATTCAACTTTAGGTATGTATATGTATATGTACTTACTTACTGTTGCCTGCACTTGAAAACAACTGAATACATTGTGGAGAGCGTTTTAGTTTAATTTTACGTTTTGCTGAGTTTATTGATGGTATTTTAAACATTATAAATAGTTTCACTGTAAAAGAAATATTTCATTTGAGTAAGATGTCAAAAATTAGTATACAAAATAATCATTAAATAATAAACTAACCTTTGTGTAATATGACAATTTTTTACTATTAAAAAGTCTATTTTCTTACTAAACTGTACACCGTTATTGTAACTTTAAATTATAATTGAGTACTTAGGTTGAGGTACTTCGACAATAATATGAATATATTTATTACTTTTACGAACACAATTTGATAAAACTGTTAAATTTTACAATTTACAAATAAAATTTTGTTCAAAATTTTTTTTACCCCCGTACTTCCGGTTAATTTTTTCCTTTCTTTAGAATTTAGATGTGTAGGTAACGGAACCGGAACAATTAATAACAAATTGGTCAACCGCTTATTCTGTCTTGCACCGTTATATATTTTATCTATTATAGTGAATGTAATTAAGTATTTTAAGTAATCTTTTATTTCAAAGATTTTGTTCTACTTAAGTATATTCTCAAATAAATGTTTCTTCGTTTTTCGAAACTATTGTGATTTGTGAGTAATATTTTGAAATTACATGTGTTGTATACAATACCATTCCTTATACCAACAAAGAAAAAAGATAGACGTCCAGGGACGTCATTTTTCAGTTCAAAATCGATATCACAGATATGGCTAATTCATTTATAAGTATAGAGTTACTTATAGTAGACCCAACATGCCCAGGTGAACTACCCCCTCTCTAAGGATTATGCCGGCTCTGTAAAGGTTAATATCTTCGTTGCTTACAGACAGTGAAGATAAAAAATAAAAAAAAGTATCATGTTTTTTCAGTATAATTCATATACTTGAATAAGTAAAAGAATTTTTCATTTAATAATAAATGATTCAGTCTTTTAAGTATTGACAGAAGATCTTTCTATAAATCTTAGTAGATTATTTACTTTTTTAAATATTTTATTCTTAGCATCATTTTTAGTAATTTAATAGTCCCCTTTTTATAGAAATTTAAATTACTAGCATGCTTGATAAATTGAAATGGATCATTTTTTATAAAAATTACTACAATAAAACATATTTAAATAATCTAATGGAATGTGCATATGAATAAATATTAACAAGTAAAACTTTAAACTTTTATATTTAAATTTATTAAAAATACATATAATATATAAAATTTAAAAATAATTTTTACAATAAATAATATTAGAAATATCTTATTCTGACCCAAACGAAATAGCTGTAGCATCTAAAGTTTCTAGGTCAACAAGCACTGCAGTTTGAGTGCTTGCAAACTTTGGTATACATATAAGACGAATTTTTTGACCTTCGTTACCTAAATCAAAATTTTAATTATGTTAATTTTGTTTTTATTTATTGGGAAATCATAAGTAGAAACAACACATATTATAACAAACCTTTGTACAGTTTTGTGTCAAATTTATCCATATTTCCAGAAAAATAAATATTTGGACATTCTTTTAAAATAAAAGGATCAGTTTTATAAAACGGCATGCATGGAATAGTATCAGGAGCAGTCGGACATAAATGCCTCCATTCTAGTGATCTTTCGAGTAACTCAATTGGTTCCAAAGTACCAAGTCCACAAACCTTTTGAATATCTTGAATAGGTTGACCACTTGTCCCAACAATTACTTTATCAGATACTTTTCCTACCCAAGGATTCATTACTCCTTTGATGCTTTTCAGTCTAAATCCAAATACATAAACATTATTTGATAGAAATAAATAACAGATAGCAAAACTATCTTTAATATTTTAAATAAAAAATTTAAATAATACAACTATTAATATACCTTTTAGCTTTCGGAAATGATCCTGGATGCATTGCTCTTTGGGGCATCATAAGTGTAGTAATATCATATTGACCTGGCAAAATGGTAACACAGCAATTGCTGCCAAGGGTTTCAAGTAACGAGTCTAATCTTTGTGTTCCATTAGACATATCTTTTGCTGCAGCAGCATCTTCAGCTCTACCACTAACCAGTCCTTTGCTTACATGTTTATCTGCACAACCTTTTATACTATTACCTGCTATCACAACTCTAACAATAGATGCTTCTTCTTTTTGTAATTCTGTAAAACCTGCTAATCCACCAAGCCATTCAACTAACAAACTTAATGGGAGATTAGGAGGTGTTGATGCAAGTTCTAAACCTGATAAAAATACTATTTTTCCTGAAGATGATGAATTAGATGAAATTGATTTTTGAGGAGGGCAGCCAGGAAAACACCAATCTTCAACCTGAATCGTAAATATTGTTGTATGTAATAATTAATTTTATTGTTTGCCCTATGAATATCAAAGATATATACTCACTTCAAACGTACTTTTCTTATTTTCTAATCCAAGGACAGCGACGACTACACCAGTGACAGACTCCTTGACATTTACTTTATCGCCAGTTAATCTAATGCGAGATGTTTGATCTTCTAGAAACAGTTGATCCTCATCAGAACAATAATCTGGCTTTGGAGCAGGTGCTGACATTTGATGCTCTTCACTTAGCTCTTGTAAAATAGATGGTTTGTTTGGTTGATGTTTATACAGAGTACCTATAATAGCACAGCGCTTTCCATGCTGCTCTTCAATATCAGATAATGGAACCAAGTTTGTATCGGAGCCTAATAGTTTATTTATTTATTAATTTATTTTCTTCAATTTATTTATAAAAAATAGTTTTCATTATAAAATTTAAATTACCCCATTTTGCAAAAAGCTTCTCTTTAAGTATCAATGACAATTCTTCAAGTCTTTTAATGTATAAACTTGCAAACTGTTTTGTATAATTATCTTCTTCTCTTGAAAATCTGTCCGTTTGATCCGCATATTCAACTGATTGACGTTCAAATAAACACTTTTTTTCATTATTGGAGTATTCTTCAGCTAGTACCATTTTTAAAATTGACTTTTTTAAAATTTTAAATAAGAATATATTTATGATGCTTATTCGATTTATGGTTTAACCTTCATGGAATCGGGAAAATAACGCTTACTTTTCCCGCCAGTTTGCCATGTGATGTGATTGTGATTCCAATAAAGCGACCTCTTGCGGATAACATTTTACTAGCAATTAAGTATGGCGCGGGTTTTTAAAATTATATGTTACACATTTTTATTTTACTCAAGAAGTAAAGGTATTATTTCAATAATAATGTATAACTAAATCAAGATTTTAATAAAGTATTATGAGTAGTATTTAAAATTAGAACTAATTCAATAATTAGAACTAAAATCTGACTTTCTGTGCTACAGAGAAGTACAAATTGCATCATTTTTCATTAAATTTGTTTAAAACGATATTTTAATTTCATAATCAACATACAAATGGTGTGATACGTTAGAAAAAAACTCGCACTTATTGCTTTACTTTATATACAAAATCTTATACAGTTAATAAAATAATAAAATTTATTTATGTTGTTACTATAGATCATTTGAAGTAACATCTTTCATGATCACCACATTAATTATGTATATAAAAGTCAAACTGAAATTCGCAAGTCGAAGTATTCACCTGTAATTATAAATACTGAAATTTTAATTTATTTGCAAATAAAAGAATAATGCACTGAACGGTCAAAGTTTTATATACTGCTGCTATAGGCATAATCTAAGAAGTAAAATTATAAATAACACGTTATAAAGCCAACGCAAACTTAAAAATTGAATAAATTAATACTTGCGTAAAAAATAATTAAACAATAATAGCGTACAGATAAAATTTATCTTGAAAACCATAAATGCATCAACTGAAAATAGGTACTGAAAATAAAAAGCTCTAACAAAACATTGTATTTTTTTATTGTTATTTTATTACTGCCAAAATTTTGCTTAGAACCCGAAGAAATTCTCTGACATTGGTAATTCTCTTAATTAATACAATCGTCATTTTTAATAATCACCTACAATCATGATAACCACAATAAAAATAATATTTATAATAAAGACAATAATAAATTGCGTCTATTATGATCGTAATAATAATCTATCGAAAAATACTAGTAATTAATACAGACAAAAAATAATTCATTCACAATTGTAAAATGTGACAATGATACAAATAATAGTAATAATAATGATACAAAATAATAATACTAATAATAATAATCATAAAAATCATAAAATAGTAATAGTAATAATAATAATAATCACCATTGTAATAATGTCGCTCATCAATGAAATACTTAAATTTACGTAAGTTATTTATCCATAACATTAACGCCATTCTCTGCCCTCGGCGACAACGAAGAAGTAAATCGATTATATCATAGTCATATCTTCATATATATATATATATAT
>UELV01083502.1:0-11716 GCA_900490015.1 Megastigmus stigmatizans | reverse complement strand
TCCTTCTGCTGTGTGGGTGTGGCTTGCAGAGAGCGAAGCGCGCGTATAATTGAATAAGACAAATTGATAATCAGGAAAAGGTTTGAATGTTTCTAGTAAAATAACACTGTTTCTCTATTTCAAATAACTACAATTACTACTTTATTCACTACTTCAAAATTGGTTACAATGATTCGTTACAATGAGTTAGTTTTAATAAGTCGCGCTCGATACAGCGAGTTAAAGTATAATAAATGTCTAACCGCGTGTTACAATTTCTTAAAGCGAGTAGCGCGGAGACGACGTGTTACTTCCAAAAAACGGGAATCGATAGGAGAGCGATCATAGTTGCGTATCTCCTTTTATAGTTCTCCAGGTCGGATTCGTTGAGGGAGGTAACATAAATGTGGAGCTTCGGGGAAAGGGAAGGGTGAATTTTAGATAGAGGATCCGGGTATATGTGAAGGCACAAAGATGCGTTTGAATTTCGGCATTCGTACTTAGTCATCCTAGGGTTCTGACCATATATATGCATAGCATTGATCCTCCGTGTTGCTTAGATGTGCAAATGACATCCGGTGTCGGCGTATTTGTAGGATCATTATCGAGGTCCACGCAAATAATGAGTACAACTCTTGTTGTAAAACTTTATTTATTCTTTAGAGTACAAAAGGTAATTTGTACTCTAAAGAATAAATAGAGATTTAGGCGATGCGTGGGCACGAAGCGCAACAGCCCAACAGTATTTTCTTCTGTACTTGAACTAGCGTACATTCATAGCTAGCTGTGCAGTGCTCGGCTATAAATTTTATTTTTGACACTTGCGCTGGCGGATGTGTTGGATATCAAAGAAGTATGCCTTATTTCATTGTCTCGGCTGAAGCTGTAGGTAAGGAAAAGGTGATTAGGGAGTTACCCTGTGATGAAGTCGAGTGCATGGCAGTTGATACGGCAGTGACCTTCCTTGTCAGCTGTTGGTACCTCAGTTGAGTTGAGGGAGGTGGCGTTGCGTTGTTCAGTTAGTTCCACAAGACACGACACGTTATAACCACCAGAGGGCAGTGCGCCTAGTTTTTACTTCCGGAATTTCGGATAGAGGGAAAAACTCCATAAAAGATGGCGACACTGATTTCCGGTCATTATTGCGGCTCGCATGCTAGCGATAGTCGCAATATAGGTACGACTGTATATACGGCATTCGCATACTGAACGGTGATATTCGGCCATTTTCCTCTTGTGCAGAACAGGATCGATCGTCAGGAACGCCATGTTTGCGCGTCGACATCGTTGACGTTGCCAAATCGGATCGCATTTACTCGACTTTTTTAAAGCCAGGAGCAGAAAATAAAGTTCATTATAATGTTTAATTTTATAGGTATAGTGAGGTATTGATATAAACACCAGTGCTACTGTTTTTAAACGAAACCAGTGTAATATTTTAGTGAACGGAGAAAGGTGAGTTTCATCATCAATAAGTTTAGCCCATTAAATATATGTATGTATAATCATTTTTACATATGTATCTGCAATATTGTAATAAAAGTGCTAATGTAAAATCCTGTTTAACATTTTATTAATATTAAATTATATTGGGATAATCAAATAATTCGTTCGTTCTAAATCGTAATTCAATATATATATATATATTGAATTACGATTTAGAACGAACGAATTATTTGATTATCCCAATATAATTGAATATTAATAAAATGTTAAACAGGATTTTACATTAGCACTTTTATTACAATATATATATATAATCAATTTAGAGTGTAGAGTGAAGCAGCATGTGTGTGAAAAAGAAAAATAACTTAAGCTACAAATATACTTGTAAAACTTGAAAGGATATGTGCACACATGTTTTTAAAGTAGGTAAAGAAAGCTGATATAGCATAAAGTTAAATGACTTGCTGGAAAACATACTCCAAAAGAACTAGTCATGCAGTAGTATAGCTGCATGTATTTTGTATGTTCCTTCAGCAGGATAAAAATATAAAATTAGACTAAACCCATTTGTAGATTAATATACCTATAAATCTGCTTTTCCTTGTAAGATTTTTAGGTTGACGAGCGGGTATTAAACAAAACATTTTTAAAATGGACAGCATGGATCCGCGCCTTATTGCGCAAGCTCTCAACTACCATGGGCAACAGCTCCAAAAAGTTTGGGAGAGCGAACGCAATGAAGCAGAACTGGCAATGCTTAATCTTAAGGAACCAAATTTTGAAATTTACCAACAACGTCAAAAAACATTGAGGTAAGAATTAATAGTATGTACAAAATTCTGGCACGTATATATTGCTACGTACTTGTGGACTTCAAGTTAAATTACTTGAAATTTAAAAATGAAACAATCTGAAAATTTTAAATTGAAAAGAATAACTGTTTATCCGAGTTATTTCAATTGCTCAGATATTGATTTTTATTAAGTTATCTAAAAACAGAAATTTTCATTTTAAAACCATTTTTTATTGACGAGTCTGAATTTGAAAATGCTATGCTTTAAAGTACCTTTTGGTAATCAGTTTCAGCGACAGAGGAAAAAGACTAAAACTACAACAATTTCTGGCCAAGAAGGCCGATGCTTTGTATGACAAATCCAATCTTGTTAGGAGTATTGATTCAATAAAGCAGGAAAGTGGCGATGAAGGTAAACTTTCTGACTTGAGTATATCATTTTATAAATTACTTTATTTCTTAAACATATAATATCATTTTCCTTTTAGAGTTTTATGCAACAATGCCTGGTCTGGATTCATTTGTAGCTATGGAAAAATCTCAGAGGATACGAAATTTTTTAGAGGTGATTAACAAAATAAAATTAGTTATATTACAAATACTTAATTTGTAAAAAGGTTTAAATAATAAATATTGATTTCCAATTTTTAGAGTTTGATCGTTGGTGATGTCATTTTTGCACAAGTAATGGGCAAGAGTGCTGCTGGACTTTTATTAAAGGTTCTTTGCAACTGCAGCGATTTTCCCAGAGTAGTTTCAGATCTTGGTGTAAAGGTAAACATCTATTCTTTACTTCCTTAGCATTTTTATATTTATCTTGATTGGAGATCACATTTAAATGTCTTTATTGTTTTTAATAGGCTTTAATATTGAATACTGCTACTGTTCCCGCAGTGGATAAAAAAGGAGTTACACGAGGTTACATGGCTAATGATCTTGTCTGCGTTGTTGTTGGGGAAGTTAACGTAGAAGCTGAACGTGTTGTAGCAGTTATGAATGTCCCAGCTCGTGAAGGTCAAGTTTCTCATCCATCTATGGGACTTGTACATGCTGAAGATCTTCCAGATGCTTACAAGTAAGTTATCACCTATTTTTTTTATCAGTTCTATTTTTGAATATATGAGTTTGTGTTTTCAAAAGTTTTTATACAAGGCATTTATTGAGATTGAGGTCTTTTGAGCATTATTTAATGTCTGCATTTATTAAACTTTTTTTTTTTGTTTTACCAAACACAAAGATCTGTTAAAGTACACATTAGGTGGTATTTATAGACAGATCTTGAGATATAAGGTAATCTTAAGTCGTCCCCCATCTTACAGCCTAAGATAATCTTAAAAGGTAGAAAAGCTTAAGAACTGACTATCAATATCACTAGTAGTTACGAAAGTATTTAATTTGTTATGGGAACGCTAAAAAAGAATTCACGGCAAAAGGGCCATGAATGTATTAACGATCATAGATAAAATGAGTTTTGGTTGTCTCTGACCAGCTTTTATGAATTCAGGTGCCAGACAGTGTGTAATATAAATGTCAGTAGTTGATACAACAATGAGTTTATAATGCAATAAGAAAGATTTGAAGTTCAAAAGTGGTTGACACAGCTATTGTTGTTTTCACGTTCTATCTACATTTGTGATACATGTATTACATTTCAAGCACCAATGAACGTGTCACTAAACACCAATTGACCTCAATGTATTTTGAGATTGTATTTCCAGTATGAAGTGCTGTTTTGGGCTTTCTTGGTCTAATGTTGCGGATGGTAGGTATAAAAAAAAAAAAATAAAAAGTTGTTTGGTCTTTGTTTAATTCTTTTTCTTTTTTTTCGATATCACAGCCAATGATTTTGCGCACATTATTTTCATTTATCTTTTTGTATTGCGAGTGTTTAGCTTTTTAGATTTTGATTTAGCTTACTGTTATTTTGCAAAAAGACCAAGCAACTAAAATCGTGCATCCAAAAGTGATTTTATTTAATCCTTGAATAATTCGCGATTTGTCAAGATGATTAATACATCATTTAAACTTACAGCTTTATTTGACAAATAAAAACGATGTCATTTGATCATTACACCGCAAAATGTGCTGCGTCTAAAAACATTTTTTTGGTCAACTTGTGGATGATATAAAATAATATATGTTGACGTGGCTTTAAAAACCTACCCTAGGGTTACGCATATTATTTTGTTGCACAAAAATGAATTTTGATATTAAAAACCATATTATCTCTGTACCTGGACTAGGGCAGTACCTGCTTTAGTCTTGAGAGAAAATAATAATTACCAATGAAAATCAGACTATATAAGTATACATCTTAGGGGTAATTAGAAAGGTGAGGCATGAGTATTCTTAATTTTCAGGTGTTGTACTGCTGTACAAGTATTAAAATATTGAAAATAGTAACAGTGAATAGTTCATCTTACTTTGAAACCTCCTCATGTGGCTGCTTGTTAACTATAATATTAAATTTTGATTATTAAGATTTCCAAATTCACCAAGTGCGTAGCAAAAGGTTTGATTAGCAATATTATGGAGTTTTATCAGCGGACACTAAGAAGTAAACGTAAGACTTAATTAAATCATCGTTTTCAAGAGTAGGATGGACTTAGATTCCATAAGTCTTGTTCGATAATCAAAAAAATGAACCAAAACTCAGTAATATTGAAATGTCTATAAGACTAAATGCCAATCTACAATACCCGATGTCAACATATAATTATCCCTTATGTGGGTAAGATGAGATAATGAAAAGAGAGAGCGAGACAGAAAAAAGTGGATTATACCTATCGACTTTGATCATTAGTGTTAAGAGTGCTATAATGTAATGTTAACAAAGCAGCCACTTTCCTATGTTATTTTGAAATGATAATTTAAATTCAGTCATTACATATCAATAACATTACTTTGTTTTTCTTTGATATAGGAAAGCAATCGACAACAAAGGACAAAGCTATGAAACAATAATGGAGAATAGTTCTGGATTCAACAATCCAAACAACATAAAATATCTCAGTGATTTGATGGGTCTTGGACAGCTGAACTATTCCAATATGGTTGGATTAAGGTAACCTATAAAAATTAAATTATTTAATCATTTTTTTAAATAAAATACATTTCAATTTATAAATTAAATAAATATAATATTTGAGTTACAAGTTTAATTATAGTGCACAATATTTTTAATTTACTATTAATTGTATTTTTAGAACATTTATAATTCTAAAGTACATAGCTCAAAGCTGTAATTTACTGAGAGAAATGCTTTCAATTCCAAAAGTGATGCGAGTGAAAAATGAATTTTAAAATTCTGTTTTCTTCTTTTTTACAAAAGGGAAAGATTTCCGCCCACTGAATACTCCAGTGAGTTAAGACAGGCGCAGGCAAGCAAATGGGCTTTCCGCAGTGTAGCCGAAGGTATCGATCATTTCAAAGCAGGTCGACATTCCGAGGCCTTCCAGTGCTTGAACAAAGCCCTAACAGTCGATCCTCGCAATGTCGAAGGACTAGTCGCAAGAGGTGCACTGTAAGTAACATTTGATTAATTGATAATTGATTGATTTTTACTCACGTCTCATCAACTTAAAGTACTAATGAAAATCTTTTATATACAGGTACGCCAACAGCGGTAGTTTCAAAAAAGCTATCGACGATTTCGAGACTGCTCTAAAACTGAATCCTAGTCACGCGAACGCTCGCAAGTACATGTCAGAAACTTTAGTTGCGTTGGGTCGCAGTTATGAAGACGAGAAGAAGTACGAGGAGGCGCTCAAGGCATACGAGAACTGCTTGACCATAGCCCCTTACCACGACGAGGCGAAAAACTCGATAGAGTACATAAAGAGCAAGACGAGCTTGCCGACGTCCCTGACGAGCAATCCTCTGGAACCGTTCAAAGCCTTCGAGAGCGAGACCGCGGAGGCCGAATCCAAGAAAGAGAAGAAGAAGCGCAAAAAGGAGAGAAAAGCACGCTCGAAGAAACGCCAGCGCTGGAGCTCGAGCTCGAGTTCGTCGAGCGGCGGCTCCTCGAGCACCAGCAGCAGTTCCGATTCCTCGGCCAGTTCAAGCTCCTCGGGTGGCAGCTCGCGATCCAACTCGCGATCTCCCGGTCGCAAGAAGAAACACAAGAAGGATCATCATGGATCCTCGCTATCGCCATTGTCGAAACGCATGGCTCAATATAACAATCCACCTGCTGCAGGTGCTATTGTATCTGCCGCGACCCTCAATAGTCACGATATGCTGCAACCCTCGCTTTATAGCTCCAATTCGCGCGAGAAGGAGGACTACGAGCTTAAGGTTCGTAAATTTTTGGAACAGACCAAGGACGATTCAGATTACGAGGAAAAAGTAAGTCGTGTTATTGTGGACTCAATAGATTCACGCTAATGAGACAATTCACTAAATTTATCCTTATTCTTGTTTGTTTAGGTCAGAAAGTTCTTAGAAGAGACCGCCAGGTGGAAGCGCGAGAAAGAGAAGGAAAAGAAACATTCGGAATCGGATA
The DNA here is from genome assembly GCA_900490015.1 of Megastigmus stigmatizans. Classification (NCBI taxonomy): domain Eukaryota; kingdom Metazoa; phylum Arthropoda; class Insecta; order Hymenoptera; family Megastigmidae; genus Megastigmus; species Megastigmus stigmatizans. The sequence continues at coordinate 4,994 of UELV01083502.1, read as the reverse complement.
AAAAGTTGAAGAAAAAGAAGAAGGAAAAGAAAGCAAAGGATAAGGATAAAGAGGAGAAAAAGTTGCGCAAAAAGAAAAAGAAGGAGGAGCGCAAAAAGCGTAAGAATAAGGACAAACTCGAGCGGGATTTGCAAACATCGCTGCCTGATCTCGAGCAGCTCGAGTCGAAACTCAATGCTTATTATGCCAAAGTTGAAAAAGAAACGGCCGTCATTAAAAGGTTAGCACCAGGTCTTCAATCGTATGTATACCTTAACATACCAATATTAAAATATTTTTTACTAGTACCGCAATCGATGATTGTTCATACTCATAAGTGTTTGTTTTCTTCGTACTTCTGTGTTAAAAGTTTTGCCCCGCCGTAAAGAGATTGCGCTTCTGCTGCTGTTTATGGTCAGGGGCATTTTAATACTTTCTTTATGCTTTTTTTACATTCACTAGGTATGTTGATCAGTATAATGAAATGCCTTCCCCTCTTAGTAATTCTGAAAAGCTTGCTGAGTCGTCGCGCCGGGAAGATGACATGCGCAGAGATAAAGAGAGAGATGAGGTTTTTAAGGCATACCACGATAGAGATCCCAGGCTATTGCTACCACCGCCGCGTAAAGGTAATGCACATTTGACTCGTCTCTCAATCCATTATCGCATCTTTGAATATCCCCTAACAGTCTTATTTTTTCCCAATAGAAGTACAGCGTAAACCGTTCTCCGACATATTTGAGCAGGAATCCCAGTTGATTCACCCGGAGCCTAAGCTACCGAACCTGGACACCGTAGCACTGAATGCCAAGTGGAAAGCAGTCCAAGCGGCTAGGTAAGTCCATTGAAATTAATCTATACGTAGTTAAGAAAGGGTCGGACAGTTCTTCCCCTGTGGCATCGAACTAACAAAACTCGACAATTGCAGGCAACGCGAGCCCCACCAGCAAAAGTGGCAGGAGGTGCCGCCAGAGAAGAAGTTGAAGACGGTGCTCGACAGCGAGGACGACGAACCCGAAATCCACCGGCCCCTTGACAAGTCTCTCAATATTCGCAAGCACATGCAGCGCGAGATGGCGGAGAAGCGCGCGAGCCAACAGATGGCCGCGCCGACTCCGCCACCGACCCACAAGGACTCACCCCTAAAGCAACAGCAGCAGCATCATCAGCAAATGCAGCAGCTCCCGCCTGCGCAACAGCAGCAGGTGCCGGTCAAGTATCCGACGCCCCAGCCGCAGAACAAGTACCAGAGCTACAAGGACAGCTCGCTGTCGATGCCGCAGCAGAGCTCGTCCGGCCCCGGCAAGTTCTCCACCCTCGGCAATAAGTTCCAGCCCATCGGCCAGGCCAGCGACTCCAAGTCCAAGGCGGCCTCGCGCTCCGACTCGGAGAGCGACCGAGAACGCGGCCGTCGTGGCCCACCGCCTGGAGGCCACAAGCAGCACCCGCCGCCACCCCAGCACCACCCCGGCCAGCATGCGCCGCCTCACCAAGGCCAACGCGGCTTCAGTCGCGAGCGGCAGCAGCAACGACGCTCGAGGTCACGCTCGCGCAGCGGGTCCAGCTCCGGCTCGTCCCGCTCGAGGTCGAATCGCTCGGTGCGTCGTTCGCGCTCCAGGAGCTATTCGAACCGACGCTCCGGCAGCTACGAGCGCAAATACAGCCGCTCACCCTCGGGCACCTACTCGGGCAGATCGCGCTCGAGGTCAAGGTCGAGATCGAGGTCGTACTCGCGCTCGAGGTCGCGCAGTCCCGACCGGGGCTACTACCGCAAGCGGCCTTTCCGGCCGTTCAACAACCGCGGCACCTACTACAAGCCGCGCTTCCAGCCTTTCAACAACCAGGGCCACCGGGGCGGCAATAACAACTTCCGCAACAACAACAACCAGCAGCGCTTCTTCAACAACCAGAACAACCAGAACCGCTTCAACAATAGGCGTGGGAACTTCCACCACAATCAGCGCGGCGGCCACATGATGAACCATCGGGGCGGTCGTATGAACCAGCGTGGCGGTCGCTTCTTCCACAACAACCGGCAGAACAACTTCCGGGACAACTTCCGGGAGCGCAGAGACTTCCGGGACAGGCGGGCCTTCTCGCGCGACCGATACAGCGACAGGAGCTATTCGCCTGACCCGATGCGCAAGGTCGACGAGGCCAAGGAGAAGATCAACAAGCTGATCGAGGAGTCCGGCGAGAGGCCTGCGAGGTCACGGGAGCGCTCGCCGAGATCAAGATCAAGATCGAGGTCGAGGTCGCGCGACAGGGAACGCTCGAGGTCGCGGGAAAGATCGAGGGAGAGGTCGCCGAGGGAGCGGTCAAGGTCGCGGGAGCGGGACAGGTCGCCGCGAGACCGCTCGAGGGAGCGCAGCGGAACCGGAGGTGGTGGCGGAGGTGACACATCGATGAAGAGGCGCGAAGACCCTCACAGCGATCACGAGGATAGGGAGGAGGAGGACGAAGAGGACTACGAGAGATGGGGCGAGGGCGAGGAGCCAGACGGAAAGGTTCGTAGCTAAGCTGTACTCACACTTCTACTTCTCGCCTTCTTCCGTGTAATGTCCTTAATCACCGTCACCAGTTGTACAATAACGTCGCAATGTATACATGTATAGCCTCCCTATCTCTCTGTCTCGCGTGCGCGTGTCTCTCAGCATATCAAGCACTGGTCTTTTCTCTCGGTGTATATAATCGCTCAGGACGATCTCGTGAAACATCAATCTCATGAAAAGCTTGGGCATTTTTTTACAACCTTAATATGCATTCTTTTTGTAATTGTTCATTGTTCCCACGGTTATCGTGTGTACACAGAAGAGAAGAGGTCAATCATAAACGTGTGCTATCGATGATGCTAAATGGGAAAAGGTCTGGATCGTAACTCTCGTTTGTTGTCAGAGCAAGGAGGATGTGGTCATTGCGGCGACGGGCGTCGGGGATGTTATACTGGAAGAGAAGGACGATTTCATTCAGCGCATGAAGCAACGCAGCCAGAACGTATTAATCAAGAGAGCCATCGAAGCTAGGACATGGTACAGACCTACCTCGCCTTAAAAACTATTGGGGATTCTTAAAAAAGAAAGACTATTTTCACAAGAACTTGTAACACTCATTATCCGAGAGCTACTTTAGTACATGTGCAAAGCATCGTATGTAAGCCTCATTTTCTGTGATACATCAAGAAACACAATGAATGGACAACGGGCGCCATTGCCAATTTAAATTATGAATTAGCAATTCGATCGATTACACGCTGTCATGTAAGCTATGCTCTCTCGAGCAAAAACTTGTCAAGATTCGATGTCTCTACTTGACTAGACGATGCGAACTAAATTGTATTGAACATTAACCTGCACCAACTTCATGCGCACAACTTTCAATAGATTTTGGGCACTTAGTTTCTATTTTGAATATTTGTACAAGCGGCCAAATGCGCGCCGGCTTTAACACACTTTGTTTTCGTTGGGAGAACGAGTTGCTGTATAAAAAAATCTTCGTAAATATATGCTTTTATCATTAGATGAATAAAGAAAAACAAAGTATTTATCTCATTTTGATAATCTTACGAACTTTGCGATGAACAGTAATGAACTATTGATTCTATTGCAATGTGGCATTTTATGCAACTGCTGATTTATTCATCGAATCACTATTTCTTTTATGTTCAATATGCATAACTTTATGCATTTCTCATGTTATTGATAATCTGTTTTTAAAAAATAGACACAATAAAAAAGAAGTACAGAAAGATTTCATTTTATATCTTTTATTTTCGTAAGAATGTTTTATTGACCTTAATATAAGGGCTGAAAATAACAAGAATAATTGAAAAATATGGTTATATAAATTTAATATGCTTATTTCAGTTTTAATATGACAAAAACGTACAATCAAAGTGGATAAATGTTAGTTTCCATTCCCTAAAAGAGGATGCAGAATGAGATTTAGTTGAGTTTTTTTCCAACAAATATGTATTTAATAGATATAATTTATAATTTATAGATATAATAACCTAGTGATAATATATCTGCGACTTGCTTTAACCGCAGTTTATAGTTAAGTTAAATGAAAGCAAATGATTATTTTCTTCGATTGTGAGAAAAAACGGTAAACTTTGGACGAACGAAATCTTTCAACATATATTTCTTAGTTTCTAGAACCCTGATTTGGAATTATAAATCCATTACGAGTATGTTAAATTGTAAATTATGTCAGGCGATATTCAAAGCTATTAGTGTATGTAGTTGTTCTTTTGAAAATAAAAATTTGTTTATTTTAAAATTAAAAAAATTAATTAAAATATAACTTATTATTTAAATGCAAATAAACGATGATTTTGGGATGAGCTGTGTGAGATCAGGACCTGCTAAAGACAATAAAGAAAAGGAAAAATCCTGTAGAATATAGGAATATTACTATATCTATGGATGCACTCGTTCTTTACGGCTATTCCCACTGTTTGCATAGAAGATAAAAGTATGTACGATAAGATTAAAGTTCCTGCCCTACCTGCAAAGTGAATTTTCCAATTCCCCACTTATTCTCTGCGTTGTAGCTGATTTGTGAATATTGATAAAAAAGCATGGCATATTAACACAGAAGTAAAATTAGATGACGTAGTTTACCCAGAGTAACTGATATTTTCTTAGTTATATCATTTAGTACGAATTATAAATTTTTTTCACTTTTATATTTATATTTCACTAACCATTTAAAATACGGCTTCAGCAACTTACAATTAGTTTTAAATCTTAGTTAAGGGGACGTCAGAGTCACTAAAAATTTAAATTTCCCGCCCTTACTACATCGAAATACCCACAAGGTTTTTCAAACTTTTCTCTTTAACAAATTAACCAATTGACTTGAAATTTTAGGAGATGATAGAATGATCATAATTGAAGCGCGCTCAGCCCTGAAATTACCAATAAATTGTGTAAATATAATATTTTTAATTTGAAATATAATTGCAAAGTCAGAATCATGCCATCTCTTGGATTGAATTGAAATCAGTAAAAATT
>UELV01083484.1:0-11619 GCA_900490015.1 Megastigmus stigmatizans | reverse complement strand
GATAAGATTCATTGAATATTCTCCCAGTAGGTATTACTACTCCTTTTTAATTAATTCGCGCGGCTACGCCATTTACAGCGTCTATAAACTTGAATTCGCACTCTCTACTCACATTTCGGAACAGCTATTGCGCCATGCCAATTGGTGGCTCAACGCGAAAACTTTTGTCAGAATGTTTCGCTCGTGCTCAATAAATACTTCCTTTTTTTACTGCGTCCCACTTATCCCCCGTTTTAGAAAATAGAACGGCGCACAAACTTTCATTCTCCGCGTGTCTCTATAGCACCACTTAACGCAAGTTCCTCGTATAAAGTTTACACGGCGATTTTGAATTATTGCCCGTCGTAATCGTTACTCGTCGATGCGCCATTTTCTCTCTCTTCCCTCTCTTTCTCGTTTCTCTTTTCTCTCTTTCCTGCCAAGCCGTCAATCCGACCTCGCCGCTTGTCTGCGAGCTCACCTTAAAAGAAGGCAGAGAGAGAGAGAGAGAGAGAAAGAGAGAGAGAGAGAGACGATAGAGGCGAAGGCGCATAAGCGCTTGCGCCTTCGCTTATATATACATGTATATGCTCGTAATAAGGCCTTTTTTGCTCGCGTGCGCTCGTCTTTACGTCTTCATAAAGGAGTTTCGTGCGAACCTCGTCTCGAGCGTGCGACGCAAATTAAATTTCATTACGCAGCTTGGGCCGCTCACCGCGCGTAATACATTATTATTTGTTCACGAAAAGTCGTCATGATGGAATCGCTGAGATGTCTGCGCTTAAATTTGAAAATGTATAACGGATAGCGTGGCCGTGATTGAAGGGTAAAAGGATTTTCTTGGGAAATGTTATAAGATCTACTATCGCTACCGAGCATTCTTGTAATATACATATTTACTATACAATTTGCTAATTTTCAGTATAATTGAATCTCTTTTCGTGAAATATTTGATAGTCTTTCTAAGTAATTTGAGTGTTTAAACTGCTTTTGAGTTTTATAAGTTTTTACAAAGAAAACAAACTTCATCGTAACCTGCATATTGCAAGAACATTGTTTCTTATCTTTTGTTCTCTTGCAACTATTAGCGGAAAGTAATGCCTGCTAATAAATGACTAATAGTTAGTTAATCATTGTAGAGATACCGAGTCATTATATCTTAATCATAGGTGATTTGGCGCTTTGTGCTTAGTTGAAAAAAGGTGGTGTATTTGCAACGACGTAACTGCTACACTAGAAATTAATGTAAGTGGCGACTACCAAGAGGTATGCGACTGACTCAGTATAGATGTAAACTTTCAAAATAAAAAAATTTGTTACCGATCTACGAATGTTTAATTTTGTGTAAATACGCTTATTTTAGGAATGGAGTGGTTTACGCGTGCGACCTAACCGCAACATGGGTAATATAGGCACAACTAGTAGAATAATTCCGTGTACAGTCAGATATCTATGCCTATAGTTGTATATAGAAAATTGAATTTCCATTGAGCATCTTTAACGCAAAGTGGCACTTACATTTAAGCTATTTAAATAGTAATGTCTGATTCAGGTCAGATATTTGACGTATTTTAATAATCTCAGAATATATACATTCCTTGACTCCATTTATATTAATTTTCATCCAATCAGTTTCTAATAAATTTTGTTTATTGCACAATTCTATAAAAAAAATTGAGAATGAAAAATATTGCAATCCACTTTATTCACACGTACAAAGTTATAATTGAAGATTCTTCAGGCTCTCGCGTAAATGGTCTCTGCATGTGTCCGAAGATACAAAGCTAACCGCAGGAGATCGACTGACGTGTCTTAATGTCCAACATTTTTGTTTCTTAGTTCGCGAGGGTGAGACACGCAATAGACGAGCGTGTCCGGGTGCAATTAAACTTTGGGGTACGGGCAGTGCGCGCAGCACGCCGGTGTCAACGATAAGCCTGCTACAAGTACACTAGCAACGGATTCTCTCCCCGTGTGACGCTCTTCACTCTCTCTCTCTCTCTCTCTTTGCGCTTAATTATGAGAAAGGCGAATTCTCGATGCACTGATTTGCCCTCTGACTGCTTAGTAGCTACCGAATAATTTTTTGCCCAAGTGGATGATTGTGTTACGTTGAGAAGACTTGATCTTTGATAAATCTTTATATTTTCTTTGTGAACTTATTGAGATATCGAGTAAGTAAGATTTTACAAAACGAGATATAAAAAAGTTTCGTCTACCCTTCGGTATAGTAAATAATTAGTAACAAAATGAAATTTAACATATTATACTATATGTAGATGCTATACAGTTCAGTTTTTCCTTTTTTTGTATCTACGAAAGCAAATCAGATTTCAAGTTTGCAATAATAGCAAGCACTTTTTTTGCGGTCGAGCTCAGCGGAAAGGGAAATATTAGGAACGATAATTAGAAAACTCGAATTAATTCGCTTGAATTAATAGCTAGAACACCTTTCGGGTTATAAATAATTCATCAAAAAAAAAAAAGAAAGAAAAAAATAGATAGATGACATTTAGAGGCGGTGTAAAAGGAGTCGTATAGTCGCGCAGTATGCGCTTATGCGATAAGCAAAGCGCAGTGGTGGAGTTTTGCTTTTAGGCTCGACCACGGAGATGATGATTCTGAGGTAATATCTATCCTTTTTGTTCCTTGGCGAGATATATTCGCCTAGAGTGAGGAAATGGGACTCTTTTTGCCGATAAGCGAAGAGCGCTGGCGGCGAGTACGAAAGCCTCATACTCACATTCTCCTGTGAGTTTCCGTGTTACACGAGCATGAAGAACCGCGGATTCGACTTGTCGCGCGGGCCTCATCCGATGATGTTTCGAGTTGAGCACAACGACAGCTTCAAATTCGTTCATGAGGTTAGGGGAAAAAATTACCCATTGAATCATACCGGAAAAGATTGTAATTATAAAATAAATAACCGTGTGGATATCGATTTGGTCAACAACAGAATCAATGCTTTATCAATATATCTTGCGTGAATAATCGAAAACTCATTTCTTTTTGTTCAGGAGAAAAGTTTTGAATTTCGAGGACTCCCAACTAAATTTTACAGCACACCGAGTTTACCATTGGATACAGATTAAACAAAAGACACGTTTAAATAGTTTTCTCCAAGCGCAGAGGAACGAAGTTCCACGTAGTTTCGAATTCAGCATTTTATCCGATTCCACAGGCATTTGCCTGGCTACTTCGTTCCTCTTTCAATTCGCTCCTTTTGCCGTGCAGTATATGTACACGAGCAGCGCGTCTCTCTTTGAGTTCGCTGGGTTGCACTTCGGTCAGTCTTTTCCTTCTTCATCTTGCTCTCCATTTCCGTGCCGCCTCTCTGCTGGCGTCACTACTACTGCGGACTATCCTGCCACTCGATGAGCTTCGAAAGAGCAAGACTGATTAAATCTTGTCAGCTGTTATCTCGAGATTGTGCCAAGCAGTACTTTCAACCGTGAAACTTCTGGCTGCGAGTCTATATCTGTATACAGGTCTAACTCCAGTTTCTTTCACACGATAAATAAAATGCCTGCCTTTGCCGTTTCTTCTTTCGTCTCTATGCTTATCTGATTCCGGCCAGCGCAACTTTTTCAAAACATTGCTCTACTAACACTGATGACGTGCATGTCCAAAATGCTCTTTCATTTATTCATATTAATAAATAAACATTTATAAATAGACATTTATAAGTAAAGATATATAATATACAGTATCAGATAAAATACAAATAATAAATTTAATATTATGTTATAAATATATATTTAACAATATAACATTTATACAAGGATTGATTGAAGATTAATTAATGACCCATGAATTAAAAATGTGCTTTTTCATTTGTTGATTATAAATATTTGTTATTGATATTATTTATTATTTGATACACAAATTGGCTCCTCTTTCAAAATGAGGTCAAATAAAATACTCCTACGTCAGCATTCATTCCTGTTCTTTTAAGTACAGATATTTTTTTTAAAGTTAAAGTTTATTTAACTCGAAACCGAATAGTAAAATTTAATCATTAGTATTGTTATTATACTTACAAGTCTTTAAACAAAATTATTTGGAACAAAACTGAAGTACTTGTGTTAGTGTAACATAGAAACTACAATCTGGTCACTGCCATCTGAGAAATAACCTTCATAAGATGGGACTTTGTGACATTCCAAAATGCAGATGGTGCGGTGCGATAAAGGAGACAGCGTCACATACCCTATGTGAATGCCCAACCTTATCAGATCGAAGGAAGGAGAATCTGGAAACAGACTTCTGCAATTATGAATTCATACGAAAACTAGACGCGAGGACGGTGATAGACACTTAGCCGTTCTTAACCACTCAGCCTAGTCTACAGTCTTGAAGAAACCAAACTCTCCCGGTTAGTGTTGAGTGAAGGTCGATGATCGGAACCATACTGGTCGCGGCAGGGCGGGGAATTTAGAGCACAACATCATCCCAGAGGGGGCTAGTGAAGGTCGAAGGACGGAACTTGCGCCTAAAGGGATGATTGGGGATGCAGAGGGCAATTGCCTAGGCATCGGAGTTCAAGTGAGTCCACCCGAACACACACTAATAAAAAATATATGTCTTTCAACAAAATTATTTGGAGCAAAACTGAAGTACCTGTGTTAGTGTAACATAGAAACTACAATTGGGCAATAGAGCGCAGCAATAGCAAGGCAACTAATCAGAGTAATCTTGTAATCAGAAGTAGAATAAGAGATTCTACTACGGTTAGCACTAAAAATAAAACTTTTGCTTACAAATATATGGAAATACATAAGATGAAAGAAATCAAATAATTTTATATACTTTTTAATAAGTACTTACAAATCTAATCCTGGAATAAGTATTCATAATTTGTTTCCAGTCTATTCCAACCAGTTCCAGCAAATATGTATTGTATTTTCTTTTTGGTCTAGAAGAGAAATCACACACAAAATAACACTTTCATACTACACGTGTTGTATACAAAACATTAATACTTATCTGATGTCAGTGAATCTTCATATAAAATCTGTTTGTTTTAAAATCATTAACATCACATAATTATTACATGAATCGCATGTGACTTATTCGAGCAGACTTATATAATTTTTGTTATTTTATAGTTTTATTCTTTCAACACCTCCCATAACTTTTTTATTTTTCTATTTCTTGATTAAAAATTTATCTTTAAGTTTTAATAATATAGATGCTTAGAATATGTAGTAAAAAAATTAAAAGAAAAACTTATTAAATTTAATGGAATGATAAGACAGGTGCATATTATCTCGTAAAAAATTTGCACGTCGGACACTTTTTTCCCAAAAGTCTTTTGATTGTGCAAATGCGAAACTGAATTGTAAATGCTTACTCATGAATTCCGTAATAATATCACTGAATCACCTTGTTACAAGGATAAAAAAATGTGCTGACGAAAAAAAGATAAAAAATTTTTTATTTAAGAGCTACGAAACGCGTTCATTTTTTCTATATTTTTCTCTTACCAGGTGCACTACTTTTCAATTTCGTTGATAATTATTTATAAAGTGTGCAGTACTAAAGTATTTCATCTCTATGCTTAATAAAAGACAAAGATAATGACATTTTTAATATACAACATCGATTATTTTCATATCTCGAAAACATTGGTTTTCTTCGAAGTAAATATTTTTCAACTTTTGAGTCTAAAACAGTTTAACTTGGTCTATATGTGCATTCGTTGGACAAAGGAGGACAGAAATTTCACAAGGTACGAAAACACGTAGAGGTTCCATTTTTCGTATTACCACTCGTGCGCTCCAACATTTTTGCAGCGTTTATCTTTATCTGCGTGCATATAGTGGTTCAAGAAAAAAGCTCGTACGACAGTGCAAGGAAATAAGGTGAAGGAAATAAAATATATAAAAGGAAATAGCGTGGAAGAGAGGAAGAGAAGTAAAGAGGGAATAAAAGAGTTTGTAATTAATGCTGAATGAAATTTTTTTAGTAAAAGCTTAAATAAAGTGAATAAAAGACTAAATAAACATTTTGTTATTAACCAACTGTGAAACGTTGGTTATAACGTTCTCAAACGTTATAATTTTGCTTATATTATATTCCATTGTCAAAGGCAACGAAAATGAACAGAAAGGACTATGCAAAAAAAGTAATCGATTATAAATCAGTAGGTACATAAAGAAGAAATAGCAAGACAAAAGCGCAGCGACAAAAAAAAAGAGCATCGCAGAATCAGCAAGAAGTCCACAGAGTAGGGTAGTCGGAAAATCGGAGACAAATACATGCCCAGTGTGCACTAAAATAGAAAAAGCAAAAACAAAAACCGAGTGCGCATCGAAGAGAGCCAGAGAGGAAAGGGAAGACAAAAAGGTACATAGAAGAGCGGCGGAGGCCGCTTCCTCGTGTTTTCAACGGCGTTATTGTATCCAAGCGTGATTTACGGCGATTTGTTTCCCGATGTTCGAGCAGCAGTAGGGCGCGCGCGCCCGCGATAACCCGTGTGCACCGCTCTCTCTCTCTCTCTCTCTCTCTCTCTCGCATCGCGAATTGTGGATGCTCACGCGCTCGAAGCATTTCGGTGCAGCCTCGAGCACAAGTGGAAGGAATATTTTTCGAGTCATTCAACACGCTCGCGCACCCCTTATACCTCTCTCCTCTCCTGTGTACTTCGTGTGCTGCAAGTCCATGTGACTGTGTATTGTATATATCTTAGGGTTTTGTAAGCTCATTGCTCATGCGGAAATTCGAGTTTTTCTACCGCTTGTTATAGTCAAAAAGGAAAACGTATCGGAGCTTCGGCCGTTACGGTGTGATGATCGCGAAGAAAAGCTCTCAACTTATAATTTACTGCATGGTACCGGGTTAATGAATTTTTAATTAATTTTCAAACTTCCGCATTCACTTTATTAATGGCAGTATGGACATTCCTAGCTTCTTAGCTTTAAGTAGAATAGTCTGCACAACAACGTAAATTATTCTTATGAATGGCTTATTAAAAAACATGGATTGTGTTTTCACGCGACCAGAGGTTAGAAATTTATGATGAAATATTTATGCTTTCTAATTATGAATTGTGTCAAGCTGTTTTACTTTAATTTGTTCAAATTACAATATTTGTAGTAGAAAAGCTATCACAGAAAATATATATTTGTAGTAAACTTTCGAAAGTAGATTAATTATGACATTTGTAATATTTATAGGTGTATTATTCACTGTGTCTCTGGTCTCAAATCTTCAATTTTCTACTTCTAATCATTATTGCAATAAGGCAATTTATACCTTCATAAATGCATTATTATTTAAAAGAATTATCTGTTGGACAATTAGTTTAACTACAATAGTGTTTTATGAAAATCATTTGTTACTAAAAAATGTATGAGTCCTAAATAGAACTTGGTATCGGTATAATCATAATTACTGTTTTAATTTTTAATTTTTCATCATTTGAATATTAAGTAAAGTTGATATCAATACTTTGTATTTGAAATTTGATAATCGAGGAAATTTTATATCATAGCTAATTAAATTATTCAAAGAGTTTTAAAAATTTCCGATAAGAAAATTCGATACGACACAAGAATGACCTTAAAAAAACTATTGATCAGATATTTATTTCGGATAAGACACGGTATACACGATATACATTTACATGATATACATTTTTTAGTAAAAATTCAGGACCAAGAAAATATGCTTATATTCCAATATATTCATATTTTAAGATAATTATAGTTAAGTTAATTAAGTTAAAATCTATTTTATACTAACATTCTTTTTCGTTTCCATCAAAAGAATAGATTTAATAATAACTTCCTTTCCAAATCCGCTTTAAATACTAATATTGTGATATCTGTAAAAAGTTTAGTTTCATTGCTAGTTAAGAAAGATACATACAGATTCAAGCATATCGACCGTAAACGAGTATCGCCCGGGATATAACGTAAATATAGTCTAGATGTCTGATTATACCTGGAAATATCTACTGAATAATAAGGATGTATTGGTACACATCATTTCATACTTTGAATTATTTTGTATTGTTTCACATTGCAAACTATTATACGAACGTTAGATAAATGTGAGAGATAAGAACTATAAATAATAATAATAATAATAAATCAAACTACTTATAGCTACATTTCAAATCATAGCATTTGTTCTCAAATAATTTTTCATATCTTTTGGCGTGAATCTTCCTCTACTTCGATCGGTCAATTTACACTGAATACATGAGCAGCAAATATATTGCTCAACATGCGTAAAGAGTGACATATAGTGAGAACGTAAGAGACAGCACGAAATAGGAGAGAAACATTGAGAAAGAGAGAGACAGAGAGAGACAGAGAGAGACAGAGAGAGAGAGAGAGAGAGAGAGACAGAGAGAGAAGGGGAGAGGAAGTAGAAAGAGACAAAGCGCGGGTAGAGAGTAAAACGAAAAGTTTCATTAAGATTACGGTGGACTTTATGCCCGGATAATATCAAGAAACGTCCACTTATCGCCGGAATAGAATCCCAACCGCGAGAATCGCACTTTGCTCGCTCGGCGGATACAATACACCGCAGAGCGAGAGAGAGTGAGGGGCCACCGAATGCAAACGCGGCTGAAAAGCGCCGAGCGGTCGGCGAAATTTTCTGGCAGCCTGTATAATTTTAAAGCTACACCAATGCGCGCACTCCGGCATATATATATATACATTTATATACATATATATAGAGCACTCGAGCGATAAATCGCTCGTACATCATCCCGATAGCGCTTGGCGCGTCGGGAGAGAGCTCAACGTTCCCTCTCTCTCTCTCTTCACCTACTTCGCTCATCTCCTCCCTCTCTCTCCTTCTACATGTTCAGACTGCGACATAATAAAACCATCGGATTCCCACATATGTACGAGAGCCCAACACACACGTATACGCGCGCTTTCGAGCCGATACTTTTTTTCCTCGCTCGCTTTCGCGCACAAAATTGCAGCGGAGTGTAAAAAAGGAAGAGCGAGTGTGTGTGCACTGCGTCGCGCTTACACGCGAAAACCCAAGTGTAATTTATGCGCCAAAAATGTGATGTTACGTAATTTGTGAATAATTTATGGGGTGGTGGTGGGAATATTCTGGGTTAAAAGTTGTAAACTATCTTTCTCTCTCCTTATTTTATCGATTTTTTCGTCTTGCGGATGCACTAAAGACTAAATGGAGAACACATTAAATATGTAATCATGTTGATCAGTCGGTTTATGATTCAACTTAATTCTAGTTATACTTATTTCATCTTCTTCGAAACTATAAGTAGTAGTAGCTCATGAAAAGTATACGAGTGCGTGCATGTTATAACTTTATAAAAAATTCTTTGAGCCACGAATTATTGAGTCGATAGAACATGTCTCCTTAAAAATGTCATTTATTAATGAAAGATGGTCAAGCATGCCGTTAGTCACGAAGTTCTTTGTGGCACAACATTGAAAACCATTTATTTTGTGCATACAAAACATATAGTTCTTCCAACTATTCGCTTTCTCGCCTTTAGCTCTTTGTATGTTCTCTTTATGTTAGAATTGGTAAAATAATAAAAACAGCGCAATTACGAGCACCAACTGCGCGTAGCATAAACTCAAAGGTGAATATTAAAGCCTCTTGCCGGAGTACGCTGCATATTAATCGCGCGATCGAGGTCATTATTTATGCGTACCTCTAGGGGGAAACCCCTCTATTTCTCTTCCTCTCTCTTATACTCCTATCGCTGACTTTATCTTCTTCTTCTGTCTCTTTCCCTCCCCGGGCGAGGGTGGAGTATCTATTAGAATTCTTGAATTTGAGGGATCTTTCTAATAAAACAACAGACGATGCACGGACGACTTACTACAACAACCGTCTGTTTGATGCTCTTGAAAATGGAAATATATGGAAAGAGTTAAGAGACCTGGAACTCCTCCCAAAGCAGAGAGAGGATTTGAATGGTTTTGCTCCGGAGCAGCTAAACAAACACTTTGCCAGGGTATCGGTCTCTAATCGGGACGACGGTGAGAAGACGGCAAGAATTATTGAGAGCGCGCAGGAAGGCGGTTTTTCATTTAAGCAGGTAACTACAGCAGATGTGGTTCTTGCCATCTCCCACTTTTCGTCACAGGCGCGAGGAGAGGATGACATTCCTCAAAGTGTGATCGTGAAAGCTCTCCCTGTCCTGGGGAAGTTCGTGGTAAATCTGTTCAATTCCTCACTACGCAGGGGTGTTTTCCTGATCCTATGGAAGAGGGCAAAGGTGAGGCCTCTTAAAAAAAGACAGTACCAACGTCGCTCACGGACTTCCGTCCAATTGCCCTCCTTTGTTTCCTTTCAAAGATGCTGGAGAAGATCGTGCATGACCAGATTCAGGAGTATCTTTCATAGGGAGGGTTGCTAGATCCAAAACAGACTGGTTTTCGTAAGCATCATTCAACTCAGACTGCTCTACTCAGACTTACAGACCAAATACGGACAGGTATCGACAAGAAACTTATGACTGCACTTTTACTCTTCGATTTCAGTAAGGCATTCGACACGATATCACATGCTCGCCTTCTTGACAAGCTGAGATTGATGGGGTTTTCCAGAACTGCACTTTTGTGAATCAACTCGTAGAAGAGAACAATGTGTTTTTACTAGTAACTTGGGCAGGTCATCATGGCTTGGCACAAGTTTGGGTGTTCCGCAGGGTTCAGTCCTGGAACCCCTGTTGTTTTGCCTCTACATCAACGACTTACGTGACGCCCTCACTCCTGGGAGCGTTGAACACATTTTATATGCTGACGATTTACAAATTTACATTCAGGTACCCCGAGAGTGTCTGGATGAGGGAATACGGAAGCTTGAGATGTCAGCAAAGGCGGTGACGGACTGGGCGACTGGCGCTTCTCTAAAGCTCAACGCAGCGAAGACAAAAGCTATTATTTTCGGTTGTAACAGAGTTTTTTTCTGATCCTGTCCACTGTGTTCGGCTTGGAGATGATGTCCATATCCCCTTTTCCAAGACTGTCACTGAGCTCGGTGTTGTGCTGGATTCAAAACTTTCTTAAAGGCCACACGTGGATATGATTACGAAAAAATTTAATCGGATTTTATACGGTTTAAGATTTTTCCGCCGGTACACCACTGAGGCATTGCGTAAACAACTTGCAATGGTTCTGTTGTTCCCTCATCTAGACTACTGCTCGGTAGTTTTTCTCTATGCCTCTCAGGAGTTGAGAAATCGACTACAAGTACTGCAGAATTCATATGTGAGATATTTACTAGGTGTTAGGGGAGATGAGCACATTTCTCCCCATAGGGCTTCTCTCTGGGCTGGCTGCGCACTGATACTAGGAGACGATACTTTATTGGGGTGCTTATGTACAAAATCATGCGTATGCGTTCACCAGACTACCTAGAATGTCTCTTTTCTAGGTATGTGCTTAGAGCTACCGCTAGGGGAGAAATAAAACATCTCGCAATTCCCCGAATGCGTACAACTGTGGGAAACAACACCTTCTAAGTGTAGGGTACGCGTTTATGGAACTCTCTTCCTGCTGAAATTCATCATCTACCATCACTCAGCAGGTTCAAGACTGCTTTGAGGAGATTTCTTCTCAACCTAGATTAGATTGTTAAATATAGGTTAAGCGACATGTGAGCCTGTCCTAATCCTGTACATCGTCC
>UELV01083459.1:9382-23352 GCA_900490015.1 Megastigmus stigmatizans | reverse complement strand
TCTCAAGACAGATGGTTCTATTGGATTCAATCCATCGCTCAAAATATTTTCTATTCCTAAATCACAGTTTGAACATTGATTTTCTTGATTACGATAATCAATGTTATTTGAAATATCTAGTATTGGCACACTTACTTCTTTTACTAAATCTAGATTATGATCATCACTGTTATCCATTATATAACACTCTTCTTTGAACAAATCTTAAAAAAATAATGAATAATATTTACTATACTTATTTGTCATTCGCTCAAATTCAATTTTAAAATATGTAAATATACCTACGACTGGTGCATTAATACTATTCTCTGGATCAATAACTGGATATTGTACCTCAGAAACTTCAACAACATTTTCATCTGGAAATGAACTATGAGGATCCGTCTCCTTTTTATATGTTATGTTGAAGAATGAATGCACCATATGTCTATCGTTACCAACTTGAAGCAAATTAGAATCATATATTTCACTACTTAGAGAATGTACATGACAATTGTTATTATCTTTCATCGAACTGTGATACTGTGATCATACTGTGATTCATTTTGACTTTCCAAGAGGCTTGAAGATCTTTCTCTTTTGTTATTATTGACACTATTGTCATTATTGAGTACCTTATCTTTAATTTTTTTCCACATTTTGTATAAAATTATTTCTTTTGGTGGTAACCCATTATCACCATAAGCTTCATTGAATTGAATTAAAATATCTTCAGATATATCACATTTCATAGTAAGTAAAAGTGTTTCATTTAAACTATTTGGTTCGTTAGCTTGTAACTGTGTATTTTTTCTTTTCTTACGTCTAGTATGTATGCACTTGGAATAGTTAGGAGTATTTGCATCAAATGGATACAAGCCACAGCATTTGAATGCTTGTTTAATCACAGTTGGATCACTACTCAGAAAATGCAGAATTAAACAATGGTACAAAATTGACCCTGGTTATCAATTCCGTTGTAGTGTTCTGCAACTTTTTTTGTCAGCTCCTCTTCAGTGGCCTAAATATACCAACGTCACATGGCTGAATTATATGAGTTGCATTCAGGTAGTGACAATGTAAAATAATTCCTTTTTCTTTACAAAAGTAATGCATTTCCAAACTTATATGTGACGAATGGCCATCGAGCAATAACAGTATTGGAAATTTTATACCATCTTTCACAAGTTGATTGTATAAACCATCTTTAATAAATTTATTGGACTGTGTATAATAACATATCCATCTGGTACAGAAGCTGCAACGTCTTTTGGTGGAAATCTTTCGTATGGATACACTATCATTGGTCGAATTGCTTTTCCATCAGCACTGTAAGTACAAAGTACAGTGATACTAACCTTCTCTTACCCAGCAGAAATAATGTACTTATTTTTTTCCCGAATATCAGTCAAAACTTTACCTGTCTTTGGACATAATTGTACACCGGTCTCATCCATGTTATAAATACGACTTGGATCATCTAAAATGTCAGACGCATTTTCTTTTATTAAAAATTCTTTTAAAATTGAAAACCATTCCCTGATTTTTTCTTCTGTAACGGATGCTCTGCTTTTGGATAATACTTCACAGTGCTTTAAAGCAACCTCTGGGTGCCTTTTAAGGTATAACTTAAACCATTTTTCTCCAGGCATATTATTCTTAAAAGGATTTGGACGAGGAGCTTCATCTAAAACGTTTTTAATTGCAAGCTTTACATTTGTAGGATGCATGGGAAAACCAATCTGTGCTTTTTGTAGTATCCATTCTTTGATTTTTTCTTCTTCGTCTTGTGTTAAAATAGTTACAGGGCCCATCTTTTGAATAGTAGTTTCGTTACTATGTAATTTTTTAATTAAGGTTCCTTTTGGTATCTTAAATTGTATTGCAGCTTTATTAGCACTCATAACCTTAGTTTTTACCATTTGAATAGCCTCTTTCAAACTTTCTTCCGTATAATGAAAACGCCTATAAACGGTTTTTACTTTTTGTTTTTTATTCCTACTATCATTTTGAGCACTTTTATTAATGTTAATCAGACTTTTATAATCTAAATTCTTTTTTTTTACTCATGTTGAAATGATAACCTAAATTAAACTACTCTCTCTAAAAGTCTAGTCATTCAGTGGCTTGGATGAAAACATGACCTACCAATATTTAACCGGACGGTCATTTACTAGTAAGCATTCGTTATTTCTTATACCATTGAATGACCAATAAAAAAAATTAAAAAAATTGTATTTACTAGTATTTTTTATGTATTTTAAATTGATTTTTATGTAAAGTAAACCTTTTTTATTAATATCAATACATTTTAAGTAAAGAATAAGATATAATACATCGGCAATATATAGTTTTCTAAAATGTGTTTTCAGCTTTTTTGTAAAAAATATTGTACTGAATGCTATTTACAGACTACCTGTATAATTGTTATTATTTTTCACAGGACTTTTTAATATCTTTGTATATTTTATGTACTTATTTAAAAATGTAAACAATCAGGAACGTAAATCTTTTTTTTTTATACATTTATAGTAATACATAAATTTTTAAATTGTAATTATTTGTCTAGTGGTCATTCACTGGTCGGCGGTCACGCACTGGACGGTTTACCCTACTTGGTCGGTAAAAATAATCGTATTAAACGGCGTTTTAGTTTACTTATACTGATAACTGATGTATACATGCACCTGATAAAAACCGCGTAAAAGAGATGAAATAATAAGTTCATCATATACGGTTAGTATATACATGTATAGTATATAGAAATTTCTAAAGAAACAGAAAAAGAGCGATTTAATCATAGCTATACTTACATACCGAATATCGATATATTAATAAGTTGCATCTGCATCTGTACACACAGATAAACAAATCTCCCGCGACGGCCGCGACCCGCATGCACTATAATGTATGTATACTGCACCTATGTATAGGTACACACATCAAGAGCGCAAGCGTTATTACATATGCTGCTACTGTCTGTGCGCGCGCGCGCGTGTGTGAGAGTGCTTAGATCTCCGAACTCCGAATACTCCGATGGCGTCGACCAACGTGCTCGTCAAAGTGTGCGCTAGTGGTACACCAATAGGGCCGTCGTCGTCCATCGTCGTCCTTACCTTTAACAACATTCGCAACGAGCCTGGGTTCTTGAGCAAGCCGATGTTGCTACGACAACAGCAGCGACGAGCAGGTGGCGAAGGACGAGTGCTCCGGATCGGCGTTGGGCCCTTCTGACCAGATGAAGATGAAACGCAGCACAAAGCTCGACGTCATCAACGCGACCGTCGAGTCCTATCTCAAGCGTCGGCGTTACCAGGTCAGCAGCCTATTCCTTTTCCTTTTCTCGCGGTTTTCTGTTCGACGTTACGGGAACAGAAAGGGCCCGATAAAAACATTGTATTATAATTATACGCGAGTATTATGTATTGTCGCCAACTGTCGACAAGACTAACATCACTAACATAACCTATGACGTTGTTTACCACACATATAGGTTCCTTCAAATGTTTTTCATTGTTCAGTTCTGCTTTGTTTTTCTTTGAAGTTGTATGAGAGTTTTCGGAATTGAGAAGGAGGATGATCAAAATTGATTGTGTAAAGTTGGGCACAGGGTTAGCACTGGGTGGTCAGTGGTTTTAGGTACTTAAAAGGTTGCTTTCTAGTTTTAATTAGGTAAAGGAAAACCTGTGAGATTTCCATTTTTTCAATGAATTCAAGAATAAAACAAATGTATTGTTTTTCAGTATTGATTCAAATTCAAATACTATGTAAATAAGCATTTTTGATGCTAGATTTTTCATGAATATCAATTTCGAACAAATTTGAGACAATTTTATGTATTAAAATTTGTTATACCTTGCATTAATGTGTAAATTTTTTTCACTTCGTTTAAAATTATGCATCATTTAAAGGCTTATCGTTTAAAAAGAAATCAATAAAAAATTAAATGACAAATTGTACCTATATTCTTAGAATTTATTATATTAATCGTTTTATAAATACACATTCTAAATTACCTTTATAGGATACAGAGGTATTCAAGAAAACAGAGAGAGCTAATTGCCGCAGCAGTGAAGAAATGACGCTGAGCGTCAAAGCTGAATGTGGCACTTCTAGAGATAATTCCATAGTTTTCAGTGCAATTTCTAATGACATAGTGGCTGCAGATCAGGCATACCAGAAGTAAGTTTTATTAAAACCCTCATTTTCTATTTTTAGTTGACTTGGAAATATTTAAATTTTAAAAAAAATAATTTTCAGATTAAAGCACTATATAAATGGATTGGCAAATGATAAACTTAAGATGGAGTTACGGGGTATTCTTTACCCTGTTTTCTGTCATTTATACTTGGAGATGCTACATGCAGGCAATAGACAGGCAGCTGTTCAGTTTATGAAGAGCCATCAGGTTGATTTTACATCGGAAACTGAGAGGGATTTTTTAGAAGAGTTGTCCAGTGTGTTCTCTATACAGGACATTGAGTTAAGACCACTCGTTAATGCCTTCAGAACACGAAAGTACAAAGTTGACCTATCTGATGAAGCACACATTATCCTGCAGAAGTTTTTGACTAAGCATGGACATGTAATCCTAATGCAGGTAAATTAAAAATATTGCACGTATACATTTTGTGATGGGTATTTGCCATTTCTAAATTTGAAATGTTTTAAAAAGTAAAATACAGATAGTAAATGTGATATATCAACTAACTATAGCAATCAATTAGTTGCTTCTTCGTTGCTTAATAATTTTTAAATTCAAGAGTATATGAACAGGTGTAAATAAAAAATGTTCATACTCTCATTGTATATCAAAAGATTCACAAATTATTCGCGAATAAATTAGTAAATAAGTTATTAAATAAATGTTTTCATTCGCAGGTAATAAATACGCACGTTACTGTTATAAAAAATCTGTCAGATCTATATTCAATGGTGGACGAGAGCGAGGATCAGAACGAGAAGCGCAGCGATGTGACGGTTAACGGTCATGTTGAGCAGCCCTGCGGTACCGGCGTCGACCGCGAGATGCGCGAGCTTCAGGAGGCCATAAGATTAATGCGCAATAGCTCACACCAACCGCTAAGGATATTTACCGTTAATAATGCCGTGGAAAAGTATATGACATCTTTAGAAAATTATTTAAATATTAATCGGTTGAATTGAAACTTTGAGAACAATCGCTATAAATAATATACAAATTAATAAAAATATATTGATTGCTACAGATTGCATTTTTTCAACCAACGATAATTGTTCAGTTATATTTTAATACGATACTGTACATAATAATCAACTTAAAAAATGTATATCTGGAATTAATAATTCAATGTTCATTTTATCTTTGAAGCGCAAGCTGCGGCATAATCACGTCAAACATGGACAAGCTTGCTGCTGGCTTCAGTACCGCCGAAATCAGGCTCTGGGGTATAGGTGAGACGGTTCTCACAAGGCCAAGGTTTAGGAACCCAAGTATTACACTGGCCTGCGACCCATCTCCCACCATCGAAGTTTTGGACGAGGATGAGATGTAAGTCACGTCTTTTCTATTCTTCATCTGTTCTCTGTAATGTCTATATTACAACAATGTTTTAGACTTTTTTTTTATTATTGTATTTGTAGTTAAATTAGGTCTAGAAGTGGACTTAATACAGTCTTAACCTCACATGTTCTTCCATACTTTGCTTAGCCTGAAAGTTACATATTTCTTATGTTTAACGTGTTAACTGCATGATAATTTATTTTTTTGACTATAATTTATGTTCAGATCTCCTTTCATAAACAAAGGACTGTAGATTTGTTCTTGAAAGTAAATTATTAAACTTTCAAATGACTTAAAATTTTAATAAATAATCTGAAAATCGGTGAAATTTTTAACGAAATTTTAGAGATGAAGCTGGGGCGGTTGTACTAAGAGGTCACTCAGACGTCATTCATGATATGAGATTCATTTCCGAGCCTGAAGTCTTGCTCTCTGTGTCTAGTGACAAAGATATGAGGGCTTGGCGGCTCAATGACTACACCTGTGCAGCTGTTTATAGGTAATTTTTGAGAAGCTATTTCTTGACATAATATATATTTATGATGTAAAAATAATTAAAAATGTTAAAAATGATATTTTCTCTTTCAAATGCTAAGTTTTATTTCCATTCCAGTGGTCATAATTATCCCATATGGTGTATGGATACCAGTTTATTTAATTTGTATATAGCTACTGGTTCACACGATAGGACAGCTAAACTATGGTCATTAGATAGGACTTTCCCACTTAGGATATTCGCAGGTCACTTTATGGATGTAAATGTAAGTGAATTTTAATTATTTAAATCCTTAAATATAAAGTTAAGTTACTCAGATTATGTTTGAAATTTTACAGTGCATAAGGTTTCATCCAAATTTTCATTACTTGGCAACAGGCTCCTCTGATAAGACTGTTAGACTTTGGAATAAAGATGATGGTAATTTAATGAGGGTTTATGTAGGTGCTCAGTCAACTATTTTCAGTCTTGCCTTCAGTCCTGATGGAAAATACCTGGCTTCTGCTGGTATGCAATTCTACAATTGTACCTATTATACGTTTTACTTACTAATTGTGCATTTTTCTTCGCAATATTTATTTTAAACACGTACTTAACTTTAACTTCAACCATTTAAGAAAAAAATTATTAGATAAAAATTTATAAATCGGTCTGTTGGGTTTGGCTCAATACTGATAAACTTTAATTAACTTTAATCGATATTTTTATAAATAGTATTCGTTGATGTACGGTATTTTCATCCTAAAAAAATTTTTGTATTTTGCAATAATTTTAATTAATATAAATTTTATCCTGATTAGTGAGATTTTTTCAAGTTGTATCAATCATGTATATAATAAAAATGATTTTTTATATTTTCATTTAGGCGACGATAGAAGTATATCGATATGGGATTTGGCAACGAATGCAGTACTCACAGAATTAAAGGGTCATCAGGACTCAGTGATGAGTTTAGACTGGAGCTCCGATGGCGAATTCATAGCCAGTTCTAGTTTAGATGGTGTCGTACATCTTTGGTCGACTCAAGAATGTATCAAGACAGGAAATGCGTAAGTTTTTGCCTTTTTTTAAAATACAGTAGAAATAATCTAAGAACTCATCAAGTGAATATTAATATTAACCTCTAGCTGACGACTTGAAATCTGCGACATGTAAATAACGAGCTGGTAAGATGACAGATACCAGACATATAAAAATATAAATTTTTATTGAAAATGGGGAATATGATGCAGTTTTACGAATTCACATAACGGTTATATTTAAAATATTCAAATTTTCTTAGAATTATAGTGTTTTTAATGTCGCATAGTGTTCAATATCCACCAGGTTAAGGTAGCTAAGGGTTAATAATAAAATAACTTTAAAAATTTTATTCTATTTTTTATAATTTGTTTAATTAAATTATTTATTTTAAAAACGATACTTTACTTGAAAATAGACACTATCATTTTAATTAAAAGTAAACAAGTAATTTTTTAAAACCAGGTAGTCTACAGATTTATTTTAACTTTTTAAGACAATAAAAGTCAATAAATTGTCTATATTCACTGATATGAAGGTACTTCAATCTTTGTAGATATGTTCGGCCTTGGTGATTTAATATTTCAATAAATATTGTTTTGTTAATTATCCCCAGCCAGAGTAGAAAGGCATTAACAAATTTTAATATGAAAATAAATTATCTCGGAATAATAGGCAAATACTTTTAATTTTTATAGCAAAATTCATATTAGTCATATTTGCACTTTTAATTTTTTAAAAATGAAATGAATATTAAAATTTATATTTCTAAATGTAATGACTCAATATATAACTAATCTATACTACTTAATTATTTCGTAGTAATAAATTTGGAAAAAAGTAATTTTGTTTAAGAAATTATTTGGAGTACAATTGCAGGGAAGTTGAATACATTGTACATCATGACTCATCCAAAAAAATTTTTACCTAGCAGGCCGACAGTACTTCCTCTCCTGGCGTCCATTCGAGAATGTTGTATTTTCATCCTCGCTAGACAAAAAAATAGTATACGCTACTCGGGAGGAAAATTGACCAACTCAGACCTCGTATTTGCCAATTTACATGAGTTTCGGACTGTCCACGTTTTTTCCTTCCCAGTGGCGTAATCTACTATTTTTCACATTGTGAGCGCAAAATACTATTTTCTCCGTCTTTGTAGACGGACCAAAATAGCACTTTATCTCCTACTACATAAACGGAGAAAATAATATTTGGCCCCCCTCGTATGAGAAAATAGTATGTGCAACTAGGGAGCATAGATGTTTGGTAAACGCCTATTTTGCTCCCTAGTTGCACAATGTATTATTCCTTTGTTTTCCAGGAAGATAATATAATTAATTAAGATGCTTATTCCTATTTACGTATTAAGGGGATGTCGGAGCTCTATTAATATTCATGTAACTTCACATTGTTTTTGTTAATAAATATTTTTGTTAATAAACTAGGTAGTTTTGAAATTCAAATTCAAAGAAATTTTTTGTTTTCAGTGGTTCAACGAATCCTACATCGACAGCTAATCCGCAGGCATATACGACAAACTGCTCAAGTATTTTGTCGTTACGCTACTATAACAAGAACAATTCACTCGTATGTATCGGTACGACGTAATTCTTTTGAAGTTTATGTAAAACTCCGAAATAAAGAAACGAAAAAGCCATGCGTCCAACAGATTTTCTACTGATACTGTCAGTTCTATTGGTACCATGGTGGCTGTGACAAAAAGTTAACAAACAAAAACTCGATTAGTATTCTCATCATAAACTAGAAAGCAAATGTAAATAAAAATAACGCGATTTAAAGAGTGCATGTATGAAGAGGTACGTCTCCAGGTTTTTGAAAAAGTATGTTACGTACATAAGCAATGAGAATTGAAAATGAAACGAAGATGGTGTGTAGTTGTATAAGTTGATATGTGAGACAAAAAAACAATGTCTTTACGGATAAAAGAATTTTTCTATTGTCCTTACATGTATAATAAAGTCATTTCATATTTAAATCAATTTTTTCTATCTTTTTTATTTTAAATAGAAATAAATTCAGTAATCTAAAAATCTAAAAATCAGTAAGTTTAAAAGAAATCGGAAAATGTACAATATTTATTTTTCTAAATATTCGATTACATTATAATTTTGTCTTTACTTCGAAATAAACGATCTTTAATTTATAAATTAATAACTGTGTGAGACATTGCTTTTTTTTTAACTTTGTTATACTAGTATTATGTATACTAACGAGTATTCATTAGAATTTTGAAAGAAACTGAACGAGAGACTCACTGAATATTAAACAAATTCATTACAAACAATTTTTTTGATGTGCTTAAAAAAGTTGTTTATATTCTTAGTTTTTGCGTTTATGACTTCTTTTTTATAATATTTGAAACCGATTCATTGTTAATATTATTTTTATTTATTATATTATACAAAATAATGTTCAGAAATGCTCGAATCTTTTTTTTTTTTTTTGACAATACTTGATATGTAAGAGATGGTATTCATTTGAATTGTTCTGTTTTCGAACTGCATTACACAACTTCAATTTAAAGAGAAATTCCCACTCTGGAAGTTCAAATTTATTTTTCTTTTGATTAATAAATTCTTTTCTACAATCAGAGAAGTGTATATACTCTAAATCTCATACTTTATATCTATTATGAAATGAAGTATCTACATGTAAAATAAAAGTAAAATTTTACTTTGTATAGTAAGTTTTAGAAAAGAAATCAAATCTAAATAAAACATGTAAAAGAATCTCTATTTTAAAAAAATTTAAAACATCGTTTTAGTTTTGTCATAGTACAATATTAATTTTTAATTAAAGAGAAAAAAAAACATTTTTTACTTTCTTAATTCTATAAATAAAAAAAAAACTAAAAATTCTTTATTTTTATCTAGTCGTAGTATATACCTAAATTCCTACATTTATTTCTAATAAATAAAGCAAAATTAGCTTCAATTTTTGATATTTCAGCATGGGAATATTTACTTTAAAAAGAATTTTTTTTTATTTTTTTGTGCAAATATTATATAATAATATTAAGTAAATCGTTGCACAGTAAAATGAGATAAATGTAGAAATATTTCTATAGTGAATTCAGTATAAAAAAGCAAACTGAATGTCTCCCATTCGCTGCCAACGCATAAACACTGCCCATTATTGACTTGAGGCCATATTTTTAATTGAGTAAACCATAATTACTGGCTTTTTTCATGTAAATAATGATGCGTAATGTGGGATTGTTGGTATGTTTAAGTAGTTTTTTTTTTTCAAATGAATGGCTTAAAAAATAATCTACTTGTGTACGCAGTACTCTGGTAAGGAGTCAATGATCAAAAAAGTATTTTCGTACAATTACTACGTAACTAAGGCAAGAATAAAATGGCAATTTTTCGATTGAGGCTCCAAATTTTACAATTTATTTATAGTTCATTTTATTTTATTTTTAAATTGCCATGACATTCAAATTAATTTTTTATTTTTGTTTTAAAAAAAATATATTTTTGTCTTATATTAAACAAGTAAATAAATAAAAAATTTGGCGACTCACTGTAATTTACATTTTTCAAAAAGAATGTCATATCTTATAGGAGTTGACAAATGAAGGGGAAAGAAAATGGAAATTTATGCTTAGTATTTCACTTTTCGTTATTAAAATAAAAAAGATTTGTGTAAAAATATTTTGCTACATCCTAATTCAATTGTCTAATTGAGAGCAATAATTAATTTTTGTTATCAAAATAAATGTATCTTTTAAGCAATATGGAGAGTTTTAATTACGACTAAAAAAAGTATTACAGCTTATGATGCAGTCAAATCTTTATTCCATTGTAAACAAAAAAAAAAAAAAAAAAAATGATTTGCGATGGGTTACCTTCTCGGTGTTATGATGAAATTAACAATTTCATCTGCCATTCGCAAAATTGATCTAATGGCTGAGTTTTTAAATCAATAAACTGAATGTGTAATAAAAAAAGAAGTTATGTAATTGTACTGTTATAAATAAAATTGCAAAAAGTTATACATACAAAATAATTGAAAGAAAGTAGCTAAAACACTATTCAATGTACAATGAAATCCATTGTCTAACAAAAATACAACTAATATTTTTTGTCACTTTTGTTACATTACGTACCTTTTGTTTGTAATGTGTAAAACGAATTAATCGTAAAATTAATTGTCTGTAAGTTAAATTTGACGAAGTTCTAACGATTTACTTGAAAAATAATTATTTTTTGCGCATTGCGTTAAGAGCAATCATTTTAATCGACAGACGTATGACGTCTGTAATTCAACAGTTTAAAGGTTTCTTCAGTCGGAGAACATTTCTGTGCAAAAAATATTACAAGGAATCACGACGTTGCATATATAATACAAATGTCTATTCTTTTCAAGTCTGTAAGATTTAGTGATTTTTGTATTTAAATATCTTTTTATAGTTGTCAACTAAAAAGATTTTTAATAACTTTTGTTAAAAAAAAAAAAAAAAAAAAAAAAAACTGAAAACACGCATGCAAATTTATTAACAAGTTTAAAATAGCAATGCACGTCGTTTAGAAATCAAATTACTCTCTAAAGTTCTTAAGCACGGTTTTGAAATTACATGTTTTCCTTTATGGAAATTTTTCAAATTAAACAATCACATCAAATTGTATAAAAATCTGAGCTCTTCTTACATAGAAATGTTTTCCTAATTTTTTTTTTCAACCGTTTTATACTACAAATTGAGTGATTGTCGAAATGAAGACGACGGCATATTACATTGCTCCTCAACAATAACATCCACTCTGGTTTGCTTCTGATCTTCTTTAACAATAAATTATTACAGGACTGTAATAAAAAATACATCTATAAATACGCGGGTTTAATCGATGGGCGGGGGCATCACTTTACTATCGTTTATATCGTCCCTTAATTGCCTGTAGAGCTTTTGCCATTAGCGGTGCCTTTGCTTTCTTTACTGTATGTGATGCTGAAAAAGACAAAATTTTAAGGGTTTAGTTGTTTTTTACTTAGGACTGGCAATGTTTTGTAAAGCGTATCTATTGGTGTCTAAATAGGTATAGAAAAGAATTTTTTTCAAGTAACTGGAACTAGTTCATATATAGAATAAAGTTTAATTTCTGCAATTGTTTTTAAACGTTGTAAAATTGAACTAGGAAACAATGTTGTGCATAACAGACAATACTGGATTTACTCATTTTCTATATTAATTAATAATGAAAAGACACAGTAATTGATTCGATCTTTTGCTTAGGGGCACATAATAGGTGCAAATACCCTTATAGATAACACGCTTATAAATCTATTTTATTATTTATACCTTGTGTAAATATAAAAATATTAATTTTCTGTACTGGCCAAATAATTTCATTTTCCCTATTATCTATTAATTTTGAGAAACTGAAAGTTCTTAGACCTTGTCACTAATGTGACTTTAAAACAATATGTTTTAAAAAGTTTCCTAAAATATATTTTTTAGTCCCAAAGCTCATAATCTAAAGAAACTTACAGGATGGTCGCATTCTCGAGGGTGGCGGTGGCGGCACTGAAATTCTCTCAACCGATGCGGTTGCACTTGTACCACTACTGCTCGCGGTACTTCCACCAACTCCACTTATAATGAGTTTCTTTTTTAGATCCGAGGCATTAGTCACGGTTTTGGCCGTACCGTATTTTGCCTGCTTTCGCAGTACATTTCGAGGCGGTTTCACTATGTTGTCCACATAGGCGAGTTTAGTTGAACGCACCGGTGTTGACTTGTCGATAGACTGCTTAATATTAGCCGTTAATGCCTTCAATTTGGCCTCTCGCTCATCTAGACATCGCTGTGAAAATAAATGTTTCTTATCTCCATATACACTTTTAGTTAATAATTTTGAACTTGAAAGTCAAACTAAATGTTGTCAATTTAAGGGACAATTCAAATACAAACAGTGATTTTTAAAATATAGTAATGTAGGAACCAATTAGGCATTCTCTATTGTTAAATAATAAAGAGCATGCTATAATTAGGATTTCCAGCATAAAGCAAAGTCTGTAAGGTCTTATTTACCATATACATTTCACGCCACGATTCCATTTCTTCTCTCATCTTGGTTCTGAAGTCTTTGTTGCAATGAAACTGCCAGAGTGGATCTGATTCTTCGATTAAGTACGGATTGTAATGCTCTAACATGAACAATTGATCAGGTGTCGCACGTTCGAGGACAGGTTTTATGATATAGTAAGGTACACCGCCGGTGAATTCAAGAGCTTAAAAACCATGTTAGAGAAAATTAATTTTCAATGTAAAACTTATGCAAATTGTAAAATATTAATTAAATATATATTTACCATCAATATTTTCAATCAATACTCGAATACACATTTCGTAGAGCGTAGGTACGACTGTATAGCCTATTTTGTTTCCTGAATAGACTTTTGTTCTACAGAATCATAATATATTATCTTGCATTACAAAGTCTTAAATAATTAAAAATGAAACTATGCATTTGAATGTAATATTACCTTTGATTTTTAGCGTGAATCACTAGAGACAGCATATTTTCTTCGTCTTGCCTACGCTGAGCAGGATTGACACTCACATGAGGCAGGGGTTTATAATTTAAACTAGGTTCCGGCAAAGTAGAAGCTAGATCAACTTCTTCGTCTAGTCGACTTAACGGTTCTAGTTTAACGTTAGGTGATAAAAGGGGAAGAGACTGAAAAAGGGAACAAACAATAATTTAATTAAGGGGGTCGTCTACCTTCACGGTTTGAAAAAATCGATTTTTTTTTGCATATTTCTTATCTAGTTATTACTAGAAACATGCCCTATAAAAAATTTGATCGAAAGCATGCTGGTTCACGAGATATGGAGCCCCAAACCCGGCCCCGTGCGGACTTTTCACGTTCATCATTTATCTTTAAACGCGTTTTCCCAAAACTAGTGTT
>UELV01083452.1:1398-13590 GCA_900490015.1 Megastigmus stigmatizans | reverse complement strand
GGTTCTGAAAGAGCATCAAATTTTGCGTAGGAATAGAGGTATTGCTTTATTTTTTTGGTCCGATAACATAATAAATAAACACGTTGAAAAGTTAGTAAAAATTCTGATCACCTCGGCGTTAATGGGTTAAGATACCTTTGTTTGTTTCGGAAATAATGAACAAAACATAATTGGGGATAATTACCCCCCAAAAATTTTTTGGTTAATACCAGGAAATAGGCTGGCTATATTTTTAATACTCTTATAAGTGGTATCAATTTTAAGGCAATAGAAAATTTATTGTAATTTTTATAGCCGACAATTGATTAAAAAAATTTAATTTTTTTTTACAAAAAATAGGGGTTGCTACCCTTAAAACTTAAAGTGGTGTAGTTTTGTAGACTCTTCTTTTCTCTAATTTTTAGCGTCGGTTTCATTCAGCTATCTTTACTTTTTTCTGAGATATTTGAAAAAACTGATTTTGGGGGTGAACTTTAGAGGTGCTTTAAAACGTTTATCCGCAGAAAAAAAATACGTGTTCCATATTTTTTTGTGCTTTACCACATAGCAACGTTTCATTCTAATCGGAGGCGGACATTTCGATACCCTTCCTTGTAAGTGATGCCGCACCTCTTTAGTTGGGCCTCTGCCTGGAGTGACGAGCGGCTAAAATAATAGTTTTTTTAAAGAATGTCTAAGATGCGTTCGTCCAGATCCTCGGAGAAAGGAAGTTGCGGAACCGCCAAATTTACTTCCTGCAACGAAGCTGGGTGCGCAATGCCTTCGGCGCTGCATAGCATTGTTGAACCGGCTAGACGTTGCCGCTTAAGGTCCACCAGTAGACCAGAGTACACTAGGAAGTCCGCTCCTATGATAGCGCACTTGACATCCGCAATGATGAATGACCATGGAAAGGCACGGCGTAAACCCAGGTTGAGCGTGAGCGCACATTGCCCGTACGTGCGTATATTCATTCCACTAGCTGCTACGAGGTTGAG
Organism: Megastigmus stigmatizans; assembly: GCA_900490015.1. NCBI lineage: Eukaryota > Metazoa > Arthropoda > Insecta > Hymenoptera > Megastigmidae > Megastigmus > Megastigmus stigmatizans. The sequence continues at coordinate 12,613 of UELV01083452.1, read as the reverse complement.
ATCACAAACGGTGAGCTTGCACGAACAGCTCCAAATTTGAACTCTCGAAAAAGTCGCTTAATTCGCGGATCGTGTCGCCTGACGCACTCGCGCACGATAAATCACTTCTCGAGAAGTGCTCTGCAGCGCTATTTTCGTAACGTTTGTTCGCGATGCGTCACGGCGCATAGGCACTTTTCATCACACTATAACAATAAATAATCTATTCATTATGGCCGTCGAATCTCATACACCCTGGTGTAAGCGCATAGCAATCGTGTTGTACTCGATGATTTTTGAGTGAAACAAGCCCTCTCGTCTAATTTCCCATCCTTGATGTAACAATTATTATTCAAATATCATGGTTATTATACTGCTCAAAGTTATAAATATCTATCATTTTATCATTATGTAGATCAACAAGTTTATTAAATAAAAGAGTGAGAGAGAGAGAGAGAGGGGGGGTGAGAGGGAGAGAGAGAGAGGGAGAGGGAGAATACTAAATTTTTCGTTTATGACTAAAGATTTCGTAAATGATGATGCTTCTCAAGTCACAATTTCTTCGAGTTACTCCTACCGCGCCAGAGTATGCAGTGTGCTCAAAGAGCACGATACGAAACTAAGCTCAAATTGTAAGCTCCATTATCAAAAATACAAGGAGATAAATTTAACCTTTGATTTAAGTATTTTTGGATCAATAGATTCACTAAAATATTTAATAATCCTCGAGGTCAAAATGTCGAGTGTATGGTGCTTCATCGATCTTGACTCTCAATCCTTTCTCGTGACTAAGACCATAGAATATGCACATCGAAAATAATGATTCCGAAATCTAATATTTCTTCTATTTATTTCGTGTATTTAAAGTTATTATTGACCGAAAAGTGCTTTTAACACGCAACTGCGAATACAATTGTTTCATTACACACTCACAGTTCGTCTGGAACTCGTAAAATATTGTTCGATTTTCGGGCTTAGTATTGTTTCGGACATGCGAAAAACTCCATCACGCAGCCTTTTATCGGCAAATGTTAAAGATTCTAGTGTTAAACGGGCCAATATTATTATTAAATATTCTGATTTAAATAAACAATGTAATATTTTATTGTAGTAAACAGTTCGGTAAAATAACGAAAAGTATTCAGTTCATTTATATTTTCATAATTTCTTCTCCTTACATCCCTTCCCTCCTTCCCAGAATATGTATAGCTCGGCTTAATAAGTATTCGCTTCAAAAGGAATTCCAGAGTAAACGAATCAAAATAAAGCCGATGTTTGAAATTCGAAACATCAATTCAATTCTTTTTGCATGCCCGTACCGAAAATTCGTGGGCAAAATAACAGATTTTGTGCGTTAAAACCATAAACTTATGCAATTGTAAGTGCTCATAGTGTGCTGTATGTATTGAGTGTGTAAAGTAACTGTAATTCGTGTATAAACTGCTATGCTTTTGCAAAATTAGCGCGATTACGCAATATGTTACTTGTGACGCGTGGAGATTTAGCGAGTAAATCTCTCGCTTCTTTGTGAGTAGGTATCGCGCGTGGATAATTAATCATGTTAACTGCCACGCGCGTGCGAGGAAAGCATCTGCTAGCGCTAGAGATATAAAGCGATGAGGCGACCGGAAAGATCGGCGCGCGCTTGGGGTATTCGGGAGAGAGACCGTAGCGTTCATCACGTACGGACGTGTATCGAGAGACTTTTGTATTTCGGGGTCGTGGTTCGAACAGCGATCGTGAACTTACAAGGGGAACCCACGATCTTCGGGAAAGCGATTTGGCTTAAACTTTGGAAAGTAGATTTTGGTACCTGAAAATGAAGTTTAGAACCAATATTTGCGACCAGTATTTGCGACCAATGGGCACAGTTTTACAAGCTAACCGCTACTTAAGCCAAATACGTAATCATTTATTAAGTTGTTTCATGAAAATTGAGAATTCGACCTTCAATTTCAGAGGTTATATACGTAATAGCTGAATTCGTTCAAAAGTATGAGAATTTAAAAATTAGGCACAATTTTGCATTTTAAATTACTATAAAAATAATGAAAAGTTTTAAGTGCGAGATTGTGTCTAATTTTGAAACGCTCATAACTTTCGAATGAGTAGAGCTTTTGACTTTTACAACCTCTTAAATTAAAGATCGCGTTCTCAATTTTCATTGGTGATTTGGAAACATTTTATATTTTATTTAGTCGCTAATCTATAAAGCATGAAACAACTGAATGAATTTTCACGTATTTGGCTTGAATCGCGGTTATCCTGAAGAGCCCCTTCCTCGCTAAAATTGTTTCTAACCTTCATTTTTAGTTACCAACAACTACTTCCCAAAGTTTCAATAAAATCGCTTTCCCGGAGATCATGGGTTCCCCCTATTAGTGCAGTGTGGTATGGTGAGTGGGTGGACGGCAGCTACACTGAGACTGAGACGAGCAGGGATTTCTCCTCGGAAAATGGTACGACCAGCGGCATGCGATGAGACGAGAACGTCCCACATCTATTCCAGGGTTTTGCCGGCCGTTCACAATCGAGGATAGCAGCTAAGAGTTTCTACATGGTATACTCCTTGCACCGAGTAAGTACGCTTGCGTGTTTGAGTAGTAAACAAAAGAAAGCATGCGAAGTGTTCGAATAACGATTTGAACACTTCATCCTATTCTCTCTCTCATTCTTGCTCGGTTGCGAGGTCAGTGTCTGTGCGCCGGCACTCGCTATTTGAATAGACCGCAAGTGCACGAAGCACTCGCTACTCGAACGTCATTCGAATATTTAAATTTAAAGAAAGTGCGTTCGGAGGTATCGAAAGTACTTATGGGGGAATAACTCTTAATACACAAAATATGTTGCTTTGCACGTGAACTTTCTGTAAGGGAGTACGAAATAAATATAAGAAATATTAGATTTCGAATCATTATTTTCGATGTGCATATTCTATGGTCTCTGTCACGAAAAAGGATTGAGAGTCAAGATCGATGAAGCATCATACACTCGAAATTTTGACCTTGAGGATTATTAAATATTTTAGTGAATCTATTGATCCAAAAATACTTAAATCAAAAGTTAAATTTATCTCCTTCTATTTTTGATAATGGAGCATACAATTTGAGCTTAATTTCGTATCGCGTTTTGAGCATACTGCATGCTCTGGCAGGATAGGAATAACTCGAAGGAATTGTGACTTGAGAAACATCAACATTTACAAAATCTTTAAAACGAAAGATATAGAATGTAGAAAGATGTAGTATTCTCACTCTCTTTCCCTCCCTCCCTCCCTCCCACCCCTTCTCCCTTTCGCTCTGTATATATATTATATATATGTATATCTACAGGGTGTCCCGCTATCAACCGCTCATATTGAATCACTGAATAGAGAAGAAAATTCTAAGACATACTTAACTTCTCTAAAATAAGTTTTTACTTATTGGCAATTGAAAATTTAGAAAATCAGCCAATCAGCTCGCGCCTCCGTATATGTGCCGGTGGCACGAGATAAAGTGGGCGGAGTTTTCACACCAAGCAGGGGAGCGCGCCTAATCTTCCCTGCTCTACTCGCTTATAAATGAAAACATACTCGCTCACTTTGTTGACCAAGTCCTTGGACGGACAAGCAGCCGAGCGCTTTAGGTATACCTTGTAACGTTCACGCGTTATGCTCTTCGATTTTGAGATATACTACTCTCAAAATCGATAGAGTTCGTGTACTGGACTCAGTCTGTAGAATCTAAGGTTGTTTAATTTGGTTTTTTCCCTCCCTAACGTGTCAGAGCAAAGGAGAGGTGACAGAGACGCGCATTGGTCTCTGCCCGTTGCCACCCTGACACTATTGAATTTCCTTTTGTTGGCGTTCCTATTTCCCGCGCAATGGGAAAATAGTAGGCCGGAAAAGTGGATGCGGGCGCTCCTTACTCCGAAAATGGGAAAGCGCGCATTGGCTTTACCACCGCGGAGCGAGTACTGATCCCAGTGGATATAGGACGGAATGGGTCAGACTCGGGTCGGTCGAGCTGCTTGATTTTTTACGCTACTACGCAATGGATAGCGTAAAAAATCCTTGCTTCTCACTCTTCCAGGTTCGATGGATGACTCAATATCAATCCACCCAGCTGGAGAGCACACTATTCGTGTAGCAGGTTCGCTAAAGGAGCGCAATGCTCTTTTAGCTTACTGCGAGATACTCGATAATTATCTTACAATTATCGCTTATATTAATTTCTTTTATAACCGGCTATCTACTATCACTCAATGGACAGTATACCGAGGTCATTCGCTCTCTTTCCACGAGGTTCAGTGGAAAAATAATATACTTTTCCACCTTATTCGTGGAAAACTCAATGAAGAGTAACTGGTTCGTTGGGAAAGCGCAATGCTTTCTCAACTAGCAGTGAGAGACTGGCTAAATATTATTAACTTATTATTAATAAGTCCCTTCACGACCGCGCAATGGGTCGTGAAGGAATTATATTTTTATCCTCTGTATTCAAGGTTTGTCAAGAAGCGTAATGCTTGCTCGACTTACTCGAATACAGCGCAATTAAAAGCGCAGTAGGTTCGCTGGAGAACGCAATGTCCTCCAAGCTAACCGTGAGGAAAAGCAGACTTGTTTTTTTTTTACTCTTCTCGGGTTCGTTGCCGCTTACAATAAGCGAGCAACTTATCGAGAGAGCCTCGAGGTAGTAGAAAAAGCAAAAGTAACGATGTGATATTGGAGAATACGGAGGTCTATTAGTCGGAGAGAGCAGGTACAAGAGTGCGTCATTACTCTGAATTCGGCCGTGTTTGTATACTCTTCTCTCGGCTCGATTTCGGCTTCCCTCTCTCTCTGGTTCCTCGTACGTGTGTCCGTGCGTTTGATTGTTCTCGCTTGATATTCGGAATTCTCTCTCTGCTTGCTGGTGTGAGCGCGAGTGTGTTTGAATTCCCGCTCTCTCGCTCGCATTATATTATATGTTGTCTTATTTTCGCTTATATTTCTAATTTATTACGATTTCTGTAACGCGACTACTATTATTATGATCATCTATCAATAATCGATTCACATTACTTTCATTTATATTTAATATTCTTAACTATCATTCAATAAATGTAATTATATAATGAAGTATAACTAATAATGATTGATTTTATTTCTAATTATTATGCAATCAAGTGTATTTATTCTTATTCTATTTATAACAATGCATTATTATTGATGCAATATTAGAGACGAATAATTAATAATTAAATTTACTATAATGTTTAAACTAAATGCTTGAATTAGGATTTTATTATTAATATCTTTAAACTGCAAATCTAGATAAGTCTATCAAATCAGTTTTTATTGTCAATCTAAATCAGTTTTATTTTAATAACACTTATTAGTGTTACAACCTATGGGTATACCTACAGGTATTGCATGTGTTCGTCGTCTGTCTTCTTGCTCGCGGACTTTTGTTGGTCGCGTACCCTGTACGAGTAAGAATACTGTCTCTGAGGCGCCTCAGCGTATCGATGCGCTATTCGCGAATACAAAATTGTGTGCGAATATCTATTCGTATAAGAATTTGATGTTTTCTTTTTTAATAATTAAAATCTAGACTTGGATATAAATAGTAGTTCACGGTGCTCCAGAGGGGGGCTGTAATACTGACGGAACACCCTCTTCCAGATTATTTTTTTTTTCTGATTCTACTACTAATTCTGCATTATTTAAACCTATTCCGAAAATATTTAAACGAGCCTTTTTCGAAAAAAAAATTCAAAATAAAAAAATTTCAGAATTAAGAAAAAATTATGACATCTTAGATATATAAATTCGTCTATAAATTTTATTTTCTTCAAAATATAACACAGAAACATAACATAACAATTTTGTAACGGAAAAAATCGAATTTTATGCTTCGAGAATAGTCTCAGCTCATGTGATTGATACAACAATAAATATACAAGTTTTTTTTTATTTATGTAAATGATATGTTTTTCTTTGCCGTAATTATCACCTAATATAAAAGTAAAATTTAATCAATGCTTAAATAAATTCATTCAGCTATGAATAGCCCAAAAGTCTCTATTATTAGTGTATGTAAATTTCTTCAGTTCGAGACCATTGCGACTGATCTTAAATTAGCTAACATAATGGCAGGATTAACGAGTCATTCTAGTCAACATCCCTGTACGTGGTGCGATGCAAAAAGTAGTCAATTGCATAATTGCGGATCTTACAGGACTATTTCTGATTGTTTGAAAAACAACAAATCTTGGGTGGCGAAGGGTAGTAAAAGTATTGACGCTAAAAATCATAGAAATTGCATAAACTCTCCGATCATTGCTTCACATAGTCCTAGTCAAAAAGTAATTGATATCCTTGCCCCACCAGAATTACATTTATTACTTGGAGCTGTTAATGCACTATTCAATCACATGTTGAAGAAGTTCGAAAGAAATTGTTGGGATTGGGCTAAGTTGTGTAATATTCAGCGATCAATAACGTATGGAACTCCAACATTTGAAGGAAATCAATGTAAAAAACTATTGAACAATGTTGATAACTTGCGTTCCATTTGTGATATTGGTTGTTTAGAATACGTGAATGTTTTTGAAAGTTTACGCTCTGTGGTTAACAGTAGTTTTTCTTTGAAATTAAGAGATTCTTATCAAAGTGACATTGATCAATTTAGAAAGGATTATATTGCTCTTAATTTACTTATTACTCCAAAGATTCATGCAATACTTCATCATGTACTTCAGTTTTGTTTGAAAACCGGAAGAGGTCTTGGATTTTATAGTGAACAAGCCATTGAGTCATTGCATCATGACTTCAACAAAACTTGGGAAAAATAGAAAGATTCCAATGTGAATTCTGAGTACTCTAAAAAGTTGTTAAGTGCACTATGCAATTATAATAGTCATCACATATTATTATAAGTCATCTCATATGATTATGAAATGTTGCGTTATAAATTATTTTCTGTTAAGTTATATCAATTAAATCGATCGATACCATTTTCGAAGCATAAAATTCGATTTTCTACGTCATAAAATTGTTATGTTATGTTTCTTTGTTATATTTTGAAGAAAATAAAATTTATAGACGAATTTATATATCTATTATAAGATGTCATAATTTTTTTTAATTCTGAAATTTTTTTATTTTCAATTTTTTTCGAATAGCGCTCGTTTAAATATTTTTGGAATAGGTTTAAATAATGCAGAATTAGTAGTAGAATCAGAAAAAAAAAATTTGGAAGGGGGTGTTCCGTCAGTATTACAGCCCCCCTCTGGCGCACCGTGAGTTATGAGTATAAATTTCTTGCGTTCTATGACGATCAATAAATTCTACTTATTTTAAAAAACTTTAAGAATGATAGAGTCATTTGAATATTATAAATTCGGCATTCGATCATTAAAATGCTTGAGCATCGGTGAGACTTGGTTTCTGCAAAATTTGGAATTCTGCAAGAGCCGAGACTGGCAATTGCTACCTTCCTTTTGGAATAGATTTTTACTTCGGACTACTCCTGCTAGATGGAAGCCGATTTTTCGGCTCCACTATTAAATTTATCATTTTACACTATATAGAGAGCACAAAACCAACATATCATTTGTGTCTAAGATAGGGTACTTGTCATCTTACTGATGAGCCCAATAAGTAACCCGGGGCGAAACGCATATTTCATTTCTAATTTTTATACAATTATTATATTTAATTTAACTTTAAAATTAATCTTTTGTAATTTTCTTAAGATCCTTCATTTTACTAGGACTTTTTTCTCCTTTCACTCTATATGTAAGGTATCATAAAACTGTATATGTCGTAAACAGTTCACCTTATAATAGTAGTTATGAGTATAAATTTCTCGCGTGCTATGACGATCAATAAATTCTACTTATTTTATTTAGAACTTGTTAATCAGATTAAATATTGGAGGCTTAGTATGAAAAAGACAGGGATCGATAAATTTTTTACGCATTTAAAGTTTGAATTTTCATTATGAAAGCCGAGTTTTCATATTAAAATACTAGGATAAATCGCCCAGTTAATGGCGGCTGTGCTTTTATAAATTATCTTATGCTTATAATTGAACTTTTTTTGTACATTTTGAATGTAAAAATTTAAATGACAAGTATTAATGGCCATTTTCGGCATCTCGATCAACAAATGGTACTGTCGGTGAACAACTGGGTACGTTTCTACCGCGAAGTCTGGCTTGTTTGTCGATATCTTTAGAGCTTGTAAAAAAAATCTAGAAGAGTTCAGTCTTTGAAACAATACACACAGATTCTTTGATGCATAAAGAATAAGTTTTAATAAATACAGTCACTGAAGAGCCTCCAAATTTTAGAGATTAAGTGCATTTTACCGCGAGAACAATGGGCCGTTTACTCAATTTTCGATATTTCAATTGCTCGAAAGAATCATGCCCCTCAGAATGAATCGAGTATTCGCACTCTTACGATATAACGCAGAGAGTTGAGAAACAGTTATTTATAATTGATTTATTTATTTCTGAGTAATTGATATTTTTCTTAGTATATCATTAAATAATAATAAGCAACTGCATCCTCTTAACCAGAAATCGTTTCAAGAACATGAATTTCTTGATAAAAGTTTTGCTAATGAACCAGATTTGGTTAGTGAATTTATTTTAATTTAATATTATTTTAATGTTTATATCCAAGTCTAGATTTTAATTATTTAAAAAGAAAACATCAAATTCTTATACGTTATAGATATTCGAACGCCATTTTGTATTTGTTAATAGCGCATTGACACGCTGAGACGCCTCAGAGACAGTATTCATACTCGTACAGGGTACGCGTCCAACACAATCCCGCGAGCACGAAGACAGACTACGAACACATGCAAGACCTATAGGTATACCTATAGCGTTCGGCCACTTGTCCGTCCCAGGACTTGGTCAACACAGTGAGCGAGTATATTTCAGCTACAAGCGAGTAGAGCAGAGAAGGTTAGGCGCGCTCCCCTTCTCAGCGCTTCTGCCATGACGCGAAAGCTCTGCTCACTTTCATCCCTACCGACGGCGCGTAAACGGAGGCGCGAGCTGATTGGCTGGTTTTCTAAATTTTCAATTGCCAATAACTCAAAAATTATGCGTTTAATCTAAAAACGGAAAAGTTACGTATCTCTTAGAATTTTCTCCTCGATCCGGTAATTCAATTTGAGGGGTCGATAGCGGGACACCCTGTACATATGGGTCAAAATAATACTTTTTTGCCAAATCGTGTGCACATGGGTTACCGATTTCGCTAAAATTTTGAGGACCGGTTGCACATAATAAAATAAGATTCTGGTCCAATTTTGAGCCCTCTAGGTACCCTAGAAGCCAAAATATAGCCATTTGAAGTTTGAAAAATGGTCTATTTTTAGCTGATTTTTACCCATTTTTAAATTTTTGTCGAAAATCGACTTTTCAATATTTTTTGACATGTAATAATGTTTTTTTCTGTCTTTCCAAGACCTGTTAAATGGGGTACTATAAGTTATGATATATAATTACTAAGCTGATCCATAACCTCAAAAGTGCAATGCATTTATTTCCGTTTAGGCCCATTTTCAAAATCCTTTGGAATGTGTCAAAAAATTAATAATTTCCATTAAATGGCCGACGTTTCGGACGTTTATATTTCATACGTCCCTCTTCAAAGCTATGGACACAAGCTACAAATAGTTTTTAGTATAAATGTACATCAAACGCAAGCATAAATACAGAATTATTTTTACAAACTCACCCTAAAAGCATTATTTTTCGAGATTTACCATGTCTTAGTTATTTTAACTTTCCAAGCTGTCTGTAATATTAAAATAAATTCTTTAACCTAAATCAAATTATATTAAAAATAAAAAAAATTTAATACTTATATGTAGAACATACGTCGGTATATCCCTCTTAAACTCTCACTATGCTAGTAAACTCCAGGTATTACACTGTACTATTCCAAAATCTAATTTCGCGTTCAAAATTCTATGTGCGAACAAAAAAGTGGGGGTATAAAACTAAAGCGATAAAGAGTGGGGAAAGTCGGCGGCTTGTACTAATCAACGCTATAGGTGAGAACAGCGGAGCGAAGAAGTGTGTATGTGAGTGTGTTGGGTTATTGTTACAATTTTTTTATGTTTTTAGACATGATGTTTCTAGCTCTTCGAGAGTCATTTCTGTAAACCATGGACTTGTGCCAACTCCATGGGGGGATCCAAGTAGTGTAGTAACGCTTCTGGAGAGACAGGGGTAGTGGAGTGGGGGTAAGTGCGTATTACACCAGTGGGTTATGTGGAGTAGGAGGAGTGGGCGTAGGCGCGTGGAGAGGTTTAGGTGGAGAGGGAGTGGGGGTAGGCCCGTGGTATTGCACGAGAAGGTTATGTGGAGTGGGGGAGTGACCGTAAGCGCATTGCACGGTTGTGGTGTACTGTGGTGTGGTGTGGTGCACGGTTCCACCGGAGGTGGAAGGAGTGAGGGTAAGTGGTGGGAGTAAGAGAGAGCTAGATACATAAATAGATAGATATTTGTTTATTTGCAAATTAATACAAAATTGAATAGTAACCATATACATATGGTTTTACATTTTATAAAATACAGTCTTCTTTTTCACTAATCTATATACTAATATTGCACTTAATTACTTACTATCTATGATATCACAGCATAAATTAAAATTTAATACAAAAATCAGTCTTAAAATATTTAGAGTAATACTACAGAGCGTCCTATTTAAAATACAAACAAACAAGATAAATCAAAGCGGTCTATATCTATCAGTCAAACAAAGTATTCTAAAATTTAAACATTCACTCATTTCATACATGCACCTACTCACACTAATAAATACACTCACACAATTAAAAAAGATGTATAGGGGACAAAATAAAATAAATTAACATAAAGAAAACTCATCTGTCTGTCCCCTGTGTGGGTGTAAGTCTAAAATATATTTGGCGCACAAAGATCACAGGCCCCGTCTCCAAGTGACTAGGGATCGAGCTCGAGGAGGTGTTTAAGGACCGCCACTTTAAATCCGCACAAAGATGGAAGGTTGCGCAGACTTATTCGGAGAGAGTTCCAATAGCGCGCACACTGAACCTGCAATGATCTCATACCAGATTCCGTGCGCACTCTTGGCACCGAGAGTTCTTGTGCATCACCCCTGCTAGCGCACCTGGACTGGTGTTTACCGAAAAATGCCGCTAAATACCCTGGTTCATTAAGTCGAAGTATTTTATACATTAAAATGGCAGCAAAAT
>UELV01083364.1:0-27654 GCA_900490015.1 Megastigmus stigmatizans | reverse complement strand
GGGGGGGGGGGGGGGGGGGGGGGGGGGGTCACGGCAACGGAGGGTCTGTCTCCATAGTCGCTCAGGGGGAAATGAATCTTTTCAGATCCGTGATGTGTACCTTTGCGCTTCGCTTGTTCGAATCTGTTTCGAGGATGTATACCGTAGGTGACCGCACCTCTAAGATTTTAAATGGTTCGTCGAACTTCGGCGCTAACTTCACGGAAAATCGCTGCGCGGCGTTGGATAATACGTGCACCCGTCGCAACACTAGCTGGCCCACCCCCAACGTTACCTCGCGCCTTCCCTTATTGTAATATTTCCCTTGCAGTTCTCTGGCGTCGTTGACGAACTTGGAAACCAGATCGCGCAGTGCATCTAATATTCTCATCCGATCCGCACAATCCTCGGGATCCAGGCGTCCCATCGACTCGGTGCTTTCCACTTCTCGTCGTAAGCTCTGTTCGGGGCGAGGGTGTCTCGTCTACGGCATGGTAGATTCATTTCCAATAATATTCTCTGGCGACGCGATCGTATGTCTTTTTCTATTCCAAAATGATCGGACGACGCTTCCACATGCGCATCTCGCATCAGTCGCTCCCCCTTTTCCGCTGGCACAACTAGTTTCCAACCTTCCTCGTTGTTCGTGATAGGATCCAAGAGTGGATCTCGGCGATAGCGTACAGCATCTCGTCTTCCACCTTCCAGTTCTGGAATTTCATCGACGTTGCGATCATATTCTTCACCATGACGCAGTACCATTCGTCCGTCACTTCCTCAAACGCTCCCAGTTCTTCGGTCTCGTACATCTCAGAGAGCGCGTCTGGTTCATGGTTCAAGGCGCCATTCCGATGCTCTATCTCGAAGTCCCATTGCTGCATCTGCAATGCCCATCTTGCTAGCCAGCCTGTTGTGTCTTTTAAATGGTCGGTGATTGCCTTGAAGTGGCATACTTCCAAGTAGGGGCGCAACTTCTTTAACGCCCATAATAGCGCCTGGCACTCCTTCTCCGTCGTCGTACAATTCTTCTCCGCTAGCGTCAAAACTCTGCTCACATAGAAGATTAGATTTTCGCCGTCATCTGGCGCCTGAGATAACACAGCGCCTAGAGCGTAGTTTCTCGCCTCATACTGCACGACGAATGTTTTCGTGAAATCCGGGCGAGCGAGTACTGGCGCTGTTGTCAAAGCTCTTTTGAACCCGTCGAATCTTCCCTGCTGCTCCTCTCCCCACGTCCACTCCTGTCCCTTCCGCAATAGCTTGAGTAGTGGTATTTTTAGCTTCGAATCGTACTCAATGAACCGCGAATACCACCCGACCATCCCCAAGAACCGGCGCAACTGTTTCACGGTCCTTGGTAGCGGGTAGTCTATCACTGGTGTCACCTTCTCTGGGTTTGGGAGCAATTCGTTGCTATCCAGCAGAAATCCGAGGTATTGCACCTTCGAGCAGCAGAACTTACATTCGTTACGATTTACTACCATGCTCGCTTTCACCACCATCCGCAATACCACCTCGAGCCACTTGAGATCGGTGAATCGATACAGGCCTGACCCGGGAATCGCGAACGCTGTATACTGCTTACTCGCTTCATCCATCAGTACTTGGTGGTACGCCCACTTCCGATCCATCTTCGAAAAATAATGCGCTTTCCTCAGCTTGTCAAGAATGCTATCCATACTCGGGATGGGGTAGGCGCCTTTCACCGTCACCGTGTCAAAGTTGCGGTAGTCGATGCAGAATCTCGGTCGACTTCTTCACAATGACAGGGGCGCTACTCCACTCGCTCGACGACCACTCGATGATTCCCTTGCCCAGCATCCTGTGGACTTTCTCTTGCGCTATCTACATCATCCTTGACGATATTCTTCTCGGGCGGTGCTTGATCGGCGCTGCCCCCATCATGTTGATGTAGTGCTTCGTATATTTCGCCAATCCTGTCACATCCAGCGTCGGAGGGAGCAGGTCGTTCACTGATTCCTCAACTACCTGCTTCTCGTTCTCGCTCAACGCTGATATTCCGGCGCACTCGGTGATAATCACTCCTTGACCGCCCTTGTCATATACATTAAATTTCCTCCACTCGCCATCCGCCGCTCTCTATTCGTTCCCCCTCCACTGCGCCTCGATGCCCCAATCATGCGCGAAGTCGGCGTCAAGGACCATTTCACCAAACTTTCAAGCTCAGTGCTCCGACGGTACTATCCACGTCCAACATCACGTCCAATTTTCCTGCCGTTCTGTTCACACCTTTCGTCACATTTTTAACACACAAATCGCTGGCGCGTATTCGATTTTTAAATTTTTCCGCTATTTTGGGTCCCACGAACGAAATCATCGAACCTGAGTCGAAATGCACCTTGCAGCTATAACCTCCTAGTACAACCGAGAGATAAAATCTATTCTCGACCGCGGTGCTCGCTACATGTTCGCTTTCCTCTGGCATTTCATCGTTTCTCCCACTCGGCTCTAAATCCATCTTCACCATTTATGGTGCTTCGCTGAGTGAGGGGCATGATGTCGCTTGCTCCTTTTTCCTTGCGGATGCGTTCGCACTATATCTGTCCCGAACTCTTTTGCTAGCGTCTCCAGTTCCTTACTGAGATTCTCTACGATTCGCGGCAGTTCTCGCTTGGTGGTTCCCTTACTCTTCTCTCATTGCACTTCTTATTCTTCTCTTCTTCTTTCGACGGTCGGAGATGATTCTGACACGAGGTTTTGCCCATCATAAGCTGTCGTCTCTTCCCCTTCTGCTCTTCCCGATCCGTCCACTCGCTTCTACTTCGCTTCATCTCTATCCGCTACGTCCTCTTGTTTTTTCCCGCATGCTCCTCTGTCTGGCTCTTTTGAGTCGTCCTCTGGTTCTACCTTACTTGCTCTCTTACTATGCTCGACAACATGATTTACATGTCTCCCTCTCCTAGAGCCAGGAAAGGGCCATCCTTTTCTGCTCTATTCCACAAATCCTTCTGCGCAACCCGAATCCTTGGCGCCAGTGTGCTGTTGACCGCTCGGGATTGAGTACTCGCTCCCTACGGTGTTACAGTCGCTGACCACTCCGAATGAGCCGACAGCGACAAGGTCTTTGTCGGGTGAGGCGCAGCATCTTCTCCATCATCCAGTGTATCGTAGGCGCTTTTAGGCCGTTTTATGGCCTCGAAAGGCACCACGTATAGATCCTCCTCGCCAATTTGAGTCCGTCTCTGGGTTGGCACAATGGCTTCCAACGATTGGCTTGATCGGGCGTCTCTCATTTCCCCACATCCTCTCTTCTTCTTATTTTCTCTCTTCCGCTCATCATCTTTCTTCTTCACATCCTCGCGTTTCTTCTCATCTTCTCGCTTCTTCTTGTATTTTCCTCTCTTTCTTTCCTCTTTGCTCGGCGTGCTTGGTTTCTGCTGCAGCTCGCCTACGTACTTGCTTCCCCTCACCACTTCTGCATTGAACAGCACTCCGGACCCTTCGTCCTCTACTCGCTCTCCGTTCCCCTTGGATACTTCTTCGGTCCCTAGGCGCTGCAATCGGGAGGTAAGGGACACTACTGCCCCCCGCTTGCGCGTTTCCCCAGTTCTGACGCACGTTGATGCAGTCTGGAGACGTCTTGCCCGGTTATCCGCAAACCTGGCAACAGAGGATGGGTTGCTGCAGTTTGGAGGGACAGGAAGCCGCTCGGTGCCCGAAGCGGCGACAGTAGTAACACTGCGTTCGCTGGCACTCATCGGCTCGGTGCCCCGTTCCTCCGTACTGGTAGCATGACCCCACTAATCCACCGCCCCTTTGCCTACTCGCTCCGCCCTCGTCCATCCTTGGCGTGGCGCTTGTCATTCGTGATGCTGAGGGCGATACGGATTGGTGCTCACTGGTTGCGTCATCACCTGCGGAATTATCTGCGGAATCATCTGCGTAAGTCGAGGCGCTGGTTGGCGGATCGGCGTCGGTGGCGCCGAGGCTTGGGTGGCAGCGACCTCGTCGTCTTGGCACTCTACCACTGGCATGACGCGCTCCGGCTTCTTCTTCTTGCGCTTCATGTCGCCCTTCCTTTCACTAGCGCTGACCGGCACACCGCTTAGTTATGCCATTTCCCCCACTACCAATTCCTTCGCTCGCTCCACCGTCGCGGTTGGGCAAGCTACTTCGGGCATACTTATCCGCTCCCGCGGAAACGGCACGAGATACTTGTTATCCAGGTTAATTTCTCTCTCATGCCGTCTACCGAGTCGCTCCAACGTCGCTTTGCCGTGAGTACGACGCTTCATCTCCTCCTTTATATCATCTTCACGTAGCACTTTGGTGAATCGGCGACTGAATGCCTGTCTGAAGTTCCTCCAAATCCGAAATTCTCTCTTGGTAGCCCTGAACCAAATACTGGCGCTATTGGAGAATATGCATGGTAACGCATTAATAGGTCGCGATCCTGCAGACCTGCTCCGCGCCGGCAATCATCTAGATTCGCCAAGAATTCTTCTTGCGCTTCGTTATCTTCGACCGAAAACTTCAGTCGCCATCCTTGCAGAGTCTTCCAGCATTTTAGGATTCAACTCGACTTATTCTGCCCATGTCGCCTCTCGTGGTGGCGGTAATCCGAGGTATAACTTCTTTCGCTACTTCGACTGCTGTGCCTACGACCGCTACGATGACTTCTCTCGCTACTAGAGCTACTGCCGCTGCTCTGTAACCGTCGCCGCCTGTCTTCCTCGCTTCTCGTACGCCGTTAGACTCTGTAGTCCTCCTCCATCCGCCTGGGCAGTTCTCGTGACGGGTGTTTCTTACGGTCGCGTCGGTCATGATCTCGGCCTTCTCTCTGGCGTTTTCGGCGTTCTGGAGATTAAAGAGGGCTTCTTCGCACTACTTCCATCCTCTCTTGCCCTTTTCGTGGACAATCCTTCACTCTCCTCGTGCGTTCGTTATCGGATAAATCGGAGTTCCCCGTGTCTCGCTCTGACACTTCCATTTCTCGGATTCGTGAAATCTGGTGTATTCTCAGATTGTCTAAGTGGTACCACCTGTGCGTTCCCTCCACCATCTCCTCGCTGTGCGAATGGCGCCGGCGCTACGTGGGCGAGCTGCTGTTGAGGGTTAGGGATAGCATCAGATGCTCGTATATATCACGGGTTTTCGTCGCTTTTCTATCCTCTTCCGCTCTCACCCGTTTCGCTTCATTTCCACTATCGCTTGCTCCGTCATCCGATTCCTCCGTTTCGCTGAGCTCCGCAATTCATTCTTGATGCCAAGGTCGTGGTGCCTATGTCGCCTATGGTTCTACGGGTGTAGGATCCTGGTGACATGGCGTGGTACGTTCCTCGCTTCTTGTACGATTGCTAGCAGAGTGGAGCATGGTGATTACCTGTCGCTTCCTGCAGCACTCGCCCCGGTAGTTGGATAGGCCCTCAATGCTCCCCTGGCCAGTGCAGGTCGCAGTGTTGGTGCGAACATCACTTGCGTGATTCGGCGCACCGTCATGACGCTGGTGCTTCCTGTAGCCGCCTCCACGGCCTGTTTCGACGTGACAAACTGGATGGCGCTCGAATGTTGTATGGTTTGGCCGGTTTCCTCCTCTTCTTTCCGTCATCTGCAGTTTGATCCGATGACGTGCCTCCTACGCCTTCCTCGTCTGAAACTACTTTCTTGGGTTTGCGACCTCGTTTCTTCGGCGGCACAGGCTCCACTGGCGCCTCTCCAGTTGAAGAGTTCATCCTACTCCGGTATCCATGGCCCAAGCTTCGTTGGATCAGCGTGGCGGATGCTGGCTCTGAGCAATCGGCACTTCAGAGTTGGCAAGTCGCCGTCACAGTAGAAAAGCGTTTCACAGTCTGACTTCTGTCTGACTTCTGTCTGGAGGAGGCTTCTTTCGAGACTGGCTGCATTTTGGAGACCTACTGAACCCATAACTATGTTAGAGGCTCCTGGATCATAGAGCGCCCTTAGCCGGTAGTCTCCTCTTACTACTTCGAGCCACCATCGGGTTTCGCCTTGAGTACGATAGCTTGGCCCTTGTTCATCCCTTCTAGGAGGTTCTACCCTTCTGGATGTACTCTTGCTCCTCTGCCGGGGCCTTTCTAGGTCCCAGTTCGGCAGATGGTGGGGCTATAAGTGTGAGCAGTGGTATAGAGATCCCCTCTACTCGCCCCCCGTCCCGTTTCACGAACAATCTGGGAAGTATTTCTTCGTGAAGCCTAAACTTCCACAGCCGTGACAGTGCAGTGATTCTTTTGCGTCGAACCCCGGGCGTTCTTTGCCCTTTTTGTCGTCACTGTCTCGGCCTCACCCTCGCCCTCTGTTGTTTCGGTCTTCTCTGCGAGGGGAGTGTTTTCGTCCCTTCGGGTTTTCTGCCGAATTGGCCGGGCCTGACTTCGTGTTATTTCGGCCTTTCTGTAGATCTGCTTGTAGTTTTGCGTCCATCAATTTTGATATTTGTTGGATCCATTCCTGTCCTACTGTGATTGGCGCAGTCATAGCCGCGGCTGCCACTTTAGGACCGTCATTGGCTGTGTTTTTCCTCGTCTTGTACGCTATTTCAGGGCACAAGGTTGCTTCAGCTTTGGGCGGCATTCTAAATGCTTTTTCGCTCTCTATGGTCTGTTCCGCGTCCGCTGTGAGCATGAGAAGCGTCTCCACTGAGTCGCATTCTCTTCGTTTTACGTGCAGTTGTAGCTGCGGCAGCCTATTTCCATAGAGTATGTCGAGCTGTGCCGTCTGGTCTGGTATCGGTTTTAGCTTTCGCATTATGCCGAACAGACATGTGAGGTAGTCTCTCACTGGTTTGTCTGGCTCTTGTGTCCTGGCGGCAGCTTCTGCCGCCAGGCGTTGTTGGTACCTTCGGCTTGTGTTGGTGAAATCAGACTAGCTGGCCCACTTGTCTCTTCCGTTTTGGTACCAAGTGGCTGCTGTACTAGTGAGTAGCTCTGCTAACGCTGCGAGCATTTCTTCGTCTGATACGTTTGCCGAGGCGCGGCAGTCTTCCACTCGGCTCAGAAATATGTCAATGCTCTGGCTTTTTTCGCCAGAGAATCGAAATTGCCACTTTCTTACTATCCCGCTGATGTCTATGGGTGCTCCGGCGGGACTTGGAATGGCGTGCCATCTATGGCCGTTAGCGTTAGCCATTCCTGTCTCCTCTCCATTTCCACGTTCTCACTATCTTCTTCGTCGGTGGCGTGCGTGCTCACCGTAGCAGGATTTGGCCATGGTACCGAGGTATTGAGGTATGCCATTACCCTCACGTTTGATGCCAGTTCTCCTGGTAGGAATGGTTTGATGCCAGTTCTTCGTTGGACAGGGTTATCCGCCTCTGCGCATTATACAAAGTCTTCGGCTGTGTAGTTTCCCAGCAGCCACTGGTGCAGCCGGCTGGTTTTTCCAAGCGTCGATCCTGTACCGGTGAGTTCCAAGGTATCTAGATGCTCTTGGAGCTCACCGTTGTCCAGGTTGAGGACTAATTTTCCTCCGCTCTGTCCATTTCTTCACCCATGGTTCCTTGGTTTGTGCAATATAGTATTTTCTGTATTTTTTCGCTTGCCCAGACGCTATCTGTGCGCAAAGTTTTGCGGTGCTATGGCGCTCTTTATTAGTCGGCTCTTCTGAGCTGTCCTTTGTGGATTGTTAAAGCCGCCCGTATACTGAGACTTAGTATATCAAGTGGCGTAAGCTTTCGGGAGTTGTCGGTTTTTCGCGCCGATGGTCGCTTTCCGGCAATTTCGTTTTCGGGGGAAAGGAAAAATAAAACCAGGCTCTTCGACGATAGCTACAATTTCTGCAGGATAGCCTAAATTCTCTAAAAAAAAAGGATCAAATTCTTGTAGGTGTCGAAAATCTGGTTTTACCTTCGAGGAATTCGAATTTCCAAGAAATTAAAAAAACTACGTTTTTTCGAAAAAAGGTAAAAAACATTGGAAGAAATAAATTTTCTTGGAAAAAAATGTGTGTGTGCGTGTCGTGTAGATGTTTTCGCACGCTACTCGGCCTCTTACAAAATTTTTGTATCATATATTATAATTTTAAATTATATTTAACACGAGAGGCAGCTGATTCTCGAAAAGTGCCCGAACCGACAACTTCTGCCATAGACCTTGCGCGCAGGTGTACACTTGTGTGTTTATTGTAGAGCTTCGTGCAGTGTAAACACTCGCAGAAAATTCCTCTATGCTCGGTAAAATTTCTCGGCCTGCTCGTCAGTGCTTCTGCACCTAATATATTTAATATATAATTTATTTATTATTAAAGCTGTCACTCGAATTGGCCTCGCGGTTTCCCACACGGTTTGGGGCGCCAGTTGTAACGGGCTTCGTTCGGTCAGGGCAACGTGCCTTGGCAGGGGGATGATGCTGTTGCTGCTCGGTAACGGTGATCCTTTGATGCGGTGGGAGGTACGAGTGGACGTTAGCCGGTGTGCAATCGCACCTCCGTGCAGTACCGGCAGCACCCCCGTTGACAACGCCGATAGGGTTTCCTCTCGGATTTTCTTATAGGAGAGACAGCTGCTCGCTACCACTCGTGTGGTCGCTTTAAAATAGATTGCGGAAACACGAACGCGATCGGTTTCTCCAGTGTCGAGTACCGGAAAGCTCGCTAAGCTTGGCGAGGGAGGTGTTCGCACGGGCGAAGCAATAGGATTTTATGCGAGGTCACGAAATGACACTCGCAAGATTTATATAAGGAAAGTATAAAAATATATTTGTCGCGAGATTAATAGCAAATGACGGCAATGAACATATAAAAACAACGAACAGGCCGAGTTCGCACACCATCATGGGTGACGCTGCCTTTGGAGCTGCCGCGAGGTTCGGCTCGCGGCTTACACGCTCCGTTGCCGTTCGCTTCACGCAAGTTACTCTTCGCCGCGGGAGCAACTTGGTGATTTTTCGTGGTACCGTCGGCCACTATGCGTCCACACTGGCTTTCACGACGAGAAAATCGGCGTGAGAAAGACTTAGTGGCACGTACGGTGCAGGCTCGTGCATTCGGCCACGCGGTGTTCTCTCTCTCTCTCTCTCTCTCTCTCTCTCTCGGTAAGTCTCACATATACATGCCTTTCTCATCGCTCTCGCTGTCAAACTTTGGTACTGCTGCCTGCCTTCGGGCAGTTTGTTGCAGGTTACTTGCATGCGCCTTTATGCAAGCCATCATCTCCGTCGTTATCAAAACTAGGGGTGCTGCGCTTGCATTGCTTTGACTGTATTTTTGTGGGTGCTTTGAAGGCTTTCTTGAGGCGAGGCAAGGCGACATTTTTCTTGGCAGTTCTGCGCATGTCACCACTGTACATAACAGGTATGCTTATATTAATAAAATAAGTGTGTATGTTCGGCTTGCTCTGCTCATGTGCTCATCATTATACATCGTCGCGGTCGACCAATTAAATTATTCCCGCAAGAGAGTAACACTATAAAAATGGAGCAGAAGAAATTTTGTGCGTTATGCGACAGACAGCCGCGTACTAACTCGGATCTTGTACAGTTTACAAAATGCAAAATGACTTGTCATGCCTCGTGTATGGCCTCAGTAAAATCAAAGCAGCCGCGGAAATACATCACTGTCCATGTGGATTGCCGCCGCAGCAGCAATATAAGCGCGAACGCGAGTATGAAGATCAAGTCAAAGTTGAACAGCGTGAGCGAGAGCGAGCATGTGTGTGTGTGTGTGTGAGAGAGAGAGAGAGAGAGAGAGAGAGAGAGAGAGAGAGAGAGAGAGACTGAAGAGTGAACAAACGCGAGAACAAACACATGCCAGACAGAAAAATTTTTATTAATGAAATGCTCACGTCTGATTCATATCGCAAATTTTTGAGCCTCAAACAGCTTGCTTTGAGACTGAGCTTTAGGTATGTCTGGCACAGTGGTGGGAGGTTCTTTGTCAGGAGGAAGGGAGGCGAGCGGGTGCATATTTTCATCACCGCTGCGGATCTGCAGGTGATAGCTCATACCTATCGTGGAGGGATTGACTGCCCTGCTGCTCGAGTTAACATCGAGGAGGAGGGCGGCCAATCTTACATTGGAGGCGCTCTATCCCCTGCATGACTTCAGCGGCGCACTGCTGGTGGGGCGATGGAGGGAGCATTGAGGGCGGACTTTCTGAATGTGAATTCTTTGAGAGCTCACATTGAGCAAGGCCATCATATTTTTGCTGACGGTCCGTCTTACCACGTTTTCGGTATCGCGGAGTCGTGGCTTGGCCCAGTCGTCGACGACAGTCTCATTCGGATTGAGGTTTATAGTCTTGTGCGTCAAGACCGTAACATTCATGGCGGTGGTATTGCCTTATATTTTAGAAATGACTTCAAAGTCAAAGTTTTGTCTGCATCAAAAAGTACGGGTCCAATGAAACCATCTATACCGGAATTTCTCATGTGTGAGGTACAAAGGGGCCACTCACCGCCAGTCCTGGTGGGAATAGTTTATCGGCCCCCAAAAATTGCTTTTAATAGAGACCCTGATTTTCTTTCTTCCTTGCGAGATTTGTGTGGCAATTACAGCTATAAAGTTATCATGGGGGATCGGAATGCAGACTTGTTGTCGACGAGTGGTGATGCAGAGTTGATTTGGAATCATTAGAATGCAGAGTCTATCGCACATGATTCTTTTGCGAATATTACGATCCCTCCGATTACTTGTGTGTCATCTACAACAATTGACCTCTTCTGTAATCGATTTGAATTGGTTGATAATGCTGTAGTTGATCTTCGTTCACTATTGTTGATACTTGAAGTGAAATCTGAAGCTTCTACTTCTGAATCTGCATCGGATCGACTGTCAACAAAATTAATTGCAAAGATTTACTCGTTGGAGGAGAAACTGGAAAGCCAATCTCTTCAGCTGCAGGAGATACACCAAGACCGGTTGTTGCTGCTGTAGAATAATGGGAAACTACATGGGCTATCTGGGGCTTCATCCTCAGTATCATCATCTGACCAATCTATCGATGAGCTTCTTGTGAAGGTTACTTTACTTCAGGAAAAGCTGGATCATCAGTCTTCTACATTAGAGGAGTTGAAAAATTACAAGCATCGGTCGACGAGCTAACAAGTCGGTTTAGGTTTGTCGTGGATCTTAATGCATTGGGGTCTTCTTCTGCACGAGCTGAAGCTTTTTGTAATGCGAACGCCCATAGTGACAATACTATTGTGAATTTCTCTTCTCGGCTCTCTGATGATCGAGTACCCAACACCGGGGAAGCTGCAGGGGATATTGCCTGATTGTTTCTGGAATACCCGAACAGGATAGATTTGCAATTAGCTCTGTCCAAATGGCTGATCTGGCATACACGATACTCAGCACTGCTCTCCCTACGCTCAGGAGTGAGGAGATAGTTGAGGCTGAATTCTTGGGCGCTCGAAAAGTCATGAGGAAGTCTGTGAGTGGAGAGGACCGCAATCGGGTCTCTAACTTGAGTCGTCCGCGGTCTATGACTGTTCATTTTTCTACTGGCGCACGGGTTGGAGAAGTTCTTGTGGCAAAGCGATCATTGAAAAAGGGGAATATTACCACCAAGGACGTACAACCAGCCCTTGAACGAATGGGGTACGTAAATCCTTTGCCTGACAGGAAGATCTTCAAGTCAACATTATATATATATATGTTTTTATGCATATTAGCAAAAAGAAAGAAGATTGATAAGTATCTATAAATATTTAGTAAAAAAAAAATATTATTTTTTCTAATCGAAATCGAACTCTACAACACTTCAGTCCGCGTCGATAGGAGCCGAGTAGAAACGAATTCATTCTCCTTCTTACCTCGCTTACTTACAGAAGAGAGCGTGGAGCGGATCTCCCACCGCTCTCTTGTTTTTGCTGCGCTGCCGCGTCTGAAACAGAAAAAGGAGGAAGGGGTTCATACACACTGTCTTTCATACATTGTGTAGAGAGTTACTTCTTTCCTCTAGTTCATCTCTTTTTGAACTTATGGAAAGAGTATGGTCGGGGGGAGGAGAGGTATGAGTACACATTTGTTGCATTCGAATCTTTTCGTAAAAAATGTACAAGTATCAATTTTCAAGCAACAGTCAGACTCATTTATTTCATGTTAATAATATCAAACTCGAATATCAAGAGCCAGATGCTTGAAAGAACCCTTCAAGACACCGCTTGGTCCTTTTACTGTTACAGTCCTGGATTTCACTGAAACAGTTAATCGCTCAGGGATTTTCACTATTTGATTCGTAACAATCTGCTTAATTTTTCAGCCGCTAAAAATGAGAATTACAAAATTATTACTAAAGCACTTCCTAACAATAAACTGCTTGCATGTAAACAAATGTATAAGAAATATATATAATAATCAATAATTAGCTTAAAGAAAATAGTATGCGGTTTTTAAAAAATAAAACAATTTAATCAATGTTATATTTAATCTGTCATAAACATATTGGATGTAAGCGATAACAACATTAATTGAGGTTAGAAATTAATATGATGATACAAATTCAGTAATACAAAAAATGTTGTTTGAAGTATGAAGAATAGCTAAAAAGGATTATATTTTGAACAGTCTATTGAAAAAATATATTTTTCCACAATGATTAATGTGGTGGCAAAATTAGTTGAAAATCCATATTATCTCACGCACGTCTCCTAAAGACCAGAAAGAGAGCTGCGCAGCAGGCAGAGGAACATGTTTAGCTATACTATTTCCACCTATACGCGAACTACGAAGCTGCTATTTTTCAAATAGTACCTATATATGTATACATTAATATGTTTCGCATCGTCGTCCTGCATGATCGGTGCCGTCGCCCGTCACTCGTCAGCTGCGGCGCCTGCCTGCCTAATGCCTGTACGTACCTTTAATACTGCCAATTGCCAAATAAAGTTTGAAATGTTTAAATATTTGAATCAGTTTTTAAAACCTTCAATGTTTTAAAAATTCAGAAGTAAAAATTTTTACATATACGAAATCTCATATCTAAAAGGTTTAAATGAAATTAATAAGATTTTATATATTTTCACGCGAAAATTGGATCGATTATTTATACATAATCGTTTTACCAAACAAGCGATGATAGCATGTCCCAATTTTTAAATATATTTATCTTGCAAAATTTATTTTTATATGCATATAAACATGTTTAGTTAGGATTTCCTTATACTTTTTATATATTATATAAGTTTATTTTAAACTTATGAAATAAAATACAAAATACAAATATTGCAAATTCAGATTACAAACATTTCTTTAAGTATTCTATATACATATTCTATATACATACAATTTATAAAGATACAACTAATTCTATATTATCAATAAAATTACCTATGTGTAAAGTTTAGAATATTTCACATATTTTTATCCAAAGTATATTCGAATAAGAATTTAAGAGCAATGTTTATTAATTTTAACAATAGCAAGAACTAAGATACATAGAACAATTAATGTAATAAAAAGACTAATATGCTACTAAAAATATCTTCACCAAATAATTAAAGAGTTCAAATTTATTGAAAACTAAATTAAAAAGTTATTTATATTAATTTCTTTTATTTAATTAATAAATATGTATTTTACAAAAATATCTTCTTGTAAAGTAAGGTATAAAAGTAATAAGCAAACAGTCAAGTTACTAAGTAAATACAATGTCGAATAGACGAAAAGATCAATTCTATCCCTTCCTCCTTGAGCTTAGATGAGTTTCTTCGATGAACTCGTTTATTAATTTTTGCCGCATGACAACCAAGTAACGCTTGTCGGCATTGATTTTATACAAAAAATCACCGTGCTGTGAGTTTGGTGATTTCGCATCTTCTTTTTCTTTAAGAGACTATTTTATCTTCAATATGGCTTCGTTCCATCTTGGAACATAGCGATATTAGAGAATTTTTTTTTGAACTCTGGTGTGAAGTGTTACGCTCTTAAGAGGACAATTTCTACTTCTCCAGGTTTTTGTCTATGGCCTATTCCATAATTTGGATGGCGACAGAGTATATCGGCGATAATATTGGATCGGCCCTGTATGTGCTCGATCTCATTGTCGTAACCCTGAATACTTAATATCCAACGCCTTAAATGGCTACTGGAGAATCCACTTTTAAAAAGGAAAATGAAAGCGTTGTGGTCGGTTTTTAAAAACATTTTGGCTGCTTGTCAATATGTGTTCAGTTTATCGAGTGCCCCTTTGAGAGAGCGGCTTATATATGTCACCACCTTCTTCTTTCCTTCATCAGTCAGCTGAGAGAGAGAGAGAGAGAGAGAGAGAGAGAGAGAGAGAGAGAGGCTGCGATAGTATGGTCGCTTTCGTCGGGGCGCAGCACATACGGCTTGCGCAGGTCGGGGTGAGAAAGGCATACGTAGAAAGACATAGCAAAAAGAGGCAACAAAACTGTATATTCGATTTTCAAAAAGAAATAATAAAATATTACAAGCAAGACGTTAAAATATTGCGATTAACCTGTCTTGCATATAGGAAAACGTTCATTGCATGTGGATCAACGAATCCATTTGCAGAGTGCATAATGATTGCATCATCTTGTATGAGGATATGCAGGAAAAAATTTCTGAAGCTTGATAATATAGAAATTATTCCACAGGGGCGGGGGCGGGGGGGGGGGGGGGGGGGGGGGGTATAGACTGTGTAGAAAATAGTCTTTAACACCCCACTTCAGTGGCTCTACTGGATGGAGAAGATGATGAGTCAGCAACTTAAATATTCATTACGATCTAGGAAAAAGCGACTGCCGTAAGAACCTCTAGTGGATGACTATTGCGCATTAAATGATAGTAGCAAAACAGTTTTGCAATTTCACGGCTACGACTGGTACGGTTGTATTAGATGTTACGCCACGAATAGAACTATGACTCGCTGATGCAAGTACAATGGCTGAACGGCATGCGAGTACGATCAGGATCTCGGAAAAAATCAAAACAACTGGCTACCACCTGATTGAGAAGTGGGAGTGTCAGTTTGATCATAAATGCACGCAAAATGAGGAGATGAAGTAAATCAAGGAGAAAGCACAAAAATGGCACACGCCGCTTGATTACAGGTAACACTGCGAAATCATATGATGTCAAATAGGTGATACCTCGCTTTAAACGTATCAACTAAAATGCCTGCGTACAGAGAGTTATTTATTGGAAAATGTGGCGGTGCGGGTGGCGAGATTGACGATTCCACTAATTTTAGCCAACCTGCCCACGTCACAGGTATTGATAGCTGTAGTAGTATCAGATGCTCCTATTAGCTAGGTTCAGGAATTAGGTGGCTTTATGAAAGGCCTATACCGACGCGCAATATCCAAACGCAAGGAGGAACTCAAAGAAGGAGTGGTGAAAGCCCGTAAAGAAGCCATCCACAGCGCTGCCAACATTATACATACCGTTCGCGTACATCATAAATCACTGAACGAATCACTTCGTAACGTATAGGATACGGAGGTATGAGACTTTTAAAAATGAAGGTCGATAGTGGAGAGATGGTAGATGACATGGAGTATAAAAGAAGACTCGTGACACAGAAATCTCAGTCTCTCAGTGGGGGCGGTGGTGAACGGAGTATCTCCTTGTATAGTATATGAAATACAGAGCAGAAGAAGTAGAAGAAAAATTGTAGAAAAGGTGATGAGGCATAGAGCAAGAAACAGACTGGAAAAATAAACAAAAATAAATATTTTTAAATATTGATACAAAATGGCGTTTTCTTGTTTATCATTAAAGGCTGAATTATCGCTCTTTGAATTGCCGACGACGCAGACAGCCATCGAAAATTCTCACTGGTTGCAGTACAAGCCGATATTATCGCTTACCGATCAGTCGCTAATAGAGGATACAGTTCCGAAAATGTTTTCATTGTGACGTCTTTAACCAGAGTAGGCTTTTACTTGGAGATGTAGAGGTCAGAGTATGACTTGTACGATCCAGAGACAGTTTCTGTCTCATGGATTCTTCAAGAATGTGTATTTGTTCGACGATTAAAGATAAATCCACACATTTTACTGGCTCACAAGAAAGCTTTATCAAGAGCTACTGAAAAATATACACTTACACGTGTAGAGGCTAAAGCTGTACCCATGCACATTGGTGTTCATGGAGAGACGATAGATAACGTTATTCTCGGTCAATAGCCGTAAAGAATTATTATTGGTTTTGTGGAGAATAAAGCTTACAATGGCGATAAGAGTCTCGACTCGTTCAATTTCCAAAACTTTTATATAAATTTTTGTGCCTGTACGTGGATGGTATGCAGATATCTTCAAAAAATTTACAGACAAACTGTCATACCCTATTTTCGGGTACAGGCATGCATTTCTTGAATTTGGGGAATGGAATAACACGTGAGGATAATGCCCACGGCTATTGCCTTTTTGCCTTTGACTTGACGCATGATTTATCGGCCAATCTAGACACTCATTGGAACTTAATTAAGAGCGGCAGTGTGAGGATCGATGTGAGATTCGATGAACCATTGGCTGCTGCTCTAAATAGCATGATTTATGCTGAGGACGACAATTTACTGGAGATTGACTCGTCAAGACAGATTCTTGTCGAAGATAGTGGTTGAAAAAACGATGATAGGTGGCGCGCATATTGTTAAGTACACGGACAAAGCGCCTCGTGAGTCAGTTGAATCTCAGATCTCGAAGAAGACGGTCATCATGGATTTGTAATTGATTTTCTGTGCTTCCAAGACAATAAAGATCATGTGGCGCCCAAAGAGGTTGTTGCTTTCGCCTTGCATACGGACTTTAGTGTGCATTGGATAGCGACAACAAAAAGCAACTCGAGTTTTATCCGTAAAGATATTGTGAGACAGAACAATTGGCTAGCTATTAATCATCACATCGTTTCGGATAAATTTTTAAGTATCGGAGCACAAGCGAAATGCGCAAGCCGAGGTGCGTGCTGGTCGTGCACCCGGAGGCGAGTTAGCTCGCCAGTGCGAGCATTCTGTGCGGAACTGCTGAAAATTACAAATCGTTGAAAGAAGAAGGAGGGGAGAGCACTTGCTCTAGTATGGTAAAACCGGTACTGTCCGGTTATGACAATAGCATCGCGCGACGACAAAGTCGCGAGATTTCAGGAATGCACGAAAACAAAGGTGACTTGCTAGCAAGTCGACCCACTTCCCGCATTCCAGCTCGCTGACGGCTTCAAAATCGAGTCGAACTGAACTCAGCAAGAATTACGCTTATTCTCGCTGAACAATAATGTTTATCGGTTGAAGAATTGGCTGAATTCACGCGGACGCAAAAGACAGGATTCAAAAGAGTTTCTATTTGAGCCACCATTAAACCTCTGCGATGAACACGGCAGAAATTCTTACACGCCTACCTCAGATAAAATTTCACACTGTAGGAGTGTATCCTGCAGATCGGATCCGACATAGCTGGATGATACTAGCTGCTCTTGTATTTAATACAGAAGACCATAGGAGGGGGGTATATATTGGGTTGCCATATATGTGGCAAAAGACGGTACTGGTTTCTACTTTGATAGTTTTGGTAGCCGGCCTCGCATGCCACACTATTTGAATCGTATACGGAGAAATTCTAAAGATTTTAAGTGCAATAATGTTCAATTGCAAAGTTATTATTCTGCTGTGTGAGGAGAGTATTGCATAATGTTATTATATTACATGACTGCAGGATTGGGTTCCACGCGCTTCATGAAGAATTTCTCGTTGGACGTGGAAGAAAAATGATGCAATTGCAAAAAATTTTGTAGTTAAACTACGCAATATGTAATTTGAACCTAAACGTGTTGGAACTTGATAGTGTCATCTCTACAGAGAGTCTCCCATTGGTTCCTCACCAACCGAGCTACTGATTTTGGCTTATAAAAAGTGGCATCTCGAGACACTGTATCCACGCACGCATCACAGTCTCCGGCAGTCTCCGTCGATCAATCATCTAATTAATCCAGAAGAAGAATCTCAATCATCGAGTAAGTCCGATTTTTACACTTCTACACGAAAAGCTACAGTGCGCACTACTTAGACTCCATCATCGGTGACCCTATACACATGGACATCGAGAACGTCCGATTTTCACACCTTGACACGACAAGCTACGGAGCACACTACTTAGATACCATCTTCGGCGATCTTATACACCTAGATATCGAATACGGTCAAAATCTACACCTAGACAAGAAGAGCTACAGAGCGCTCTAGTTAGACACTAACATCGGCGACCTGATACACCTAGACATCGATTACGTCCGATTTCCGCACATTAGCACGAAAAGCTATGGAGCGCACTACTTAGACACCATCATCGGAGACCTTATAAACCTAGAGTTTGAAGGCGGTCAAATTCTACATCTACATACGAAATGCTACAGAGTGCTCTACTTAGACACCATCATCGGCGATCTTAAACCCCTAGACATCGAATACGGTCCAATTCTACACCTAGACACGAAAAGCTACGGAGCACGCTAGTTAGACTCCATCATCGGCGAATTGATACACCTAGACATCGAATACGTCCGATTTTCACACCTAGATACGAAAAGCTACGGAGCCCACTACTTAGACTCCATCATCGGCGAGCTTACACGCCTAGACATCGAGGTCGCCCGATTTCCACACCTAGAAACGAAAAGCTACGGAGCGCACTACTTTCACAGCATCATCGGCGATCTTATATACCTAGATATCGAGTTCGCCTGATTTCCACACCTAGAAACGAAAAGCTGCGGGGCGCACTGCTTAGAATGTATCATCGGCGATCTTATACACCTTGACATCGAGTACGTCCGACTTCTACATCTATACACGAAAAGCTAAAGTGCGCACTACTTAGAATGCATCATCGGCGACCTTATACACCTAGACATCGAATACGTCCGATTTCCACACCTAGACACGAACATCTACGGAGCCCACTACGTGGACACCATCATAGGCGAGCTTACACACCTAGACATCGAGTTCATCCGATTTCCATACCCAGAATCGAAGAGCTGCGGAGCTTACTTCTTAGACTCCAACATCAGCGACCTTGTACACGTAGACGTCGAATACGGTCAAATTTTACACCTAGACACAAAAAGCTACGGAGCGCACTACTTAGACTCCATCATCGGCGAGCTTACACACCTAGACATCGAGTTCGTCCGATTTCCACACCTAGAAACAAAATGCTCAGGGGCGCACTACTTAGACTCCATCATCGGTGACCCTATACGCCTAAACATCGAATTAGGTTGAATTCTATACCTAGACACGAAATACGTCGGGGAGCATTACGTGGACACCATCATCAGTGACCCTATACACCTAGACATCGAATACGGTTATATTCTACACCTAGACACGAAAATCTACGGAGCGCACTACTTATACACAATCTTCGGCGACCTTATACACCTAGACATCGAATACGGTCAAATTCTACAACTACACAAGAAAAGCTACAGAGTGCTCAACTTAGACTCCATCATAGGCGACCTTATACACCTAGACATCGAATACGGTCCAATTGGACACCTAGACACGAAAATCTAAGGAGTGCACTACTTTCACAGCATCATCGGCGATCTTATATACCTAGATATCGAGTTGGCCTGATTTCCACACCTAGAAACGATAAGCTGCGTGGCGCAGTACTTAGAATGCATCATCGGCGATCTTATACACCTTGACATCGAGTACGTCCGACTTCTACATCTATACACGAAATTCTAAAGAGCGCACTACTCAGACACCATTATCGGCGACCCTATACACCTGGACATCGAGTACGTCCGATTTCCACACCTTCACACGAAAGCTACGGAGCGCACTACTTATACTACATCATCGGCGAGCTTACACACCTAGATATCGAGTTCGTCTGATTTCCACACCTAGAAACGAAAAGCTGCGGGGCGCACTACTTAGATTGCATCATCGGCGATCTTATATACCTTGACATCGAGTACGTCTGACTTCTACACCTATACACGAAAAGCTACAGAGCGCACTACTTGGACTACATCATCGGTGACCCTATACGCCTAATCATCGAATACTGTTAAATTATACACCTAGACCCGAAAAACTTCGGAGCGCACTACATGGACAGCATCATATGCGAACTTATACACCTAGACATTGAATGCGGTCAAATTCTACAATTACACACGAAAAGCTACAGAGTGCTCTACTTAGACTCCATCGTCGATAGCCCTATACACCTAGACATCGACTACGTCAGTTTTCCACACCTACACCCGCAAAGCTACACAGCGCGCTACTTAGACTCCATCATCGGTGACCCTATGCACCTGGACATCGAGTACGTCCGATTTTCACACCTTGATACGAAAAGCCACGGAGCGCACTACTTAGACTCCATCATCTGTGACCCTATACGCCTAAACATCGAATACGGTAAAATTCTACACACAGACACGAAAATCTACGGAGCGCACTACTCAGACACCATCTTCGGCGACCTTTTATACCTAGACATCGAATACGGTCAAATTCTACAACTGCACAGGAAAAGCTACAAAGTGCTCTACTTAGAGGCCATCATAGGCGACCTTATACACCTAGACATCGAATACGGTCCAATTCTACACCTAGATATTGAATGCGTCCGATTTCCGCACCTAGACACGAAAAGCTACGGAGCCCACTACGTGGACACCATCCTCGGTGACCATATACACCTAGACATCGAATACGGTTATATTCTACACCTAGACACGAAAATCTACGGTGCACACTACTTAGACTCCATCATCGGCGACTTTATACACCTAGACATCGAGTACGTCCGATTTCCAAACCTAGAAACTGAAAGCTATGGAGCGCACTATTTATACTCCATCATCGGTAACCCTATACACCTAGACGTCGAGTACGACAGTTTTTCACACCTAGACATGCAAAGTTTCGCACCGCACTACTTTGACTCCATTGTGACGGCCTGCGGACCGTTCACATTAAGTATAAGATAATGTATACAAAGAAAGCAAGGGAAAATTTTCAAACGAAAATATTCCGCTGCTTTCTTGTAAGTTTTTAAAACTACTGATGTCTACGTAGCTGCTATGGGAAAACCAGACAGCCAGACATTAGTACAGATTGCGTTTACCAAATAGATAAAGAACTAGTAAAACTTTCGGTAAATAGCGATTGCTCAGTGTTCTCTCAGGTAACCGTAATAAAAAGATTAAGACTCAGTGCTCATAGTTGCACAGCTGCCAGAGATAGAGAAAAGGTCCAGATAGCGATGGGAAAACCCAGAGCGTCTGTGATAAGTAAGCGTCATTACCTATACCCGGGCGAACAATGTTTGTCAGGCAGCTACAAACATACTATTTGGAAAACGTAAAATGTAGTAAATAGGCAAATAGACAGTAGAAATAAGAACTAGAGATAAGAACCTGGGAAAACATCTATCGTAAAGTATTAGAACACCTTGAGTATGAAAGAGAGCGAGAAGAAACAGCCGGAAGGAAGTAACGCGATAGGAGGAAACGACGCCAAGGGTGGACTTTTAAGGAAAAAGGTATAGGAAGGAGCGTCGCGGGGGAGGTCTCAAAGGTAATGAGCTGCATCTCAGAATGCAGTTGAGTCAGTCAAAAACGAGTAACAAACGGGAACAGTTGAGTAGGAAACGGGAACAGTCGAGATTGCAGTCAAAAACGAGTAACAAACGGGAAAGCCACGAGTTCGGAAAGAAGTAAGAAGATAACGTAGCGAACTATTCAATTGAGCGAAGTGAGTGAGCGTGAATTGTAACAGAGGAATCATAAGCGAATAACGTGAATTGTAATAGGAATTGTAAGCAAAAACAAAGGTGAAATTGTAAGAGGAATTAAATATCGAAATAAAATTTAATACAAAAATATTTGCTATAAATTGTGATTAGTGCATTAATTGGTAAAGAATCCCTACCAACAGAGAACCAACGGCAGCAGAAAGAAGAAAGAATAAAGGTTGGTTTAGTTTACGTTTGTATTTAAATATATATAGTGTCCGGGTTAGATTGCATGTTCGCGCAAGTAAAATCTTAATTTGGAAGTTCTTTTTGGATTGAATTGAGGTACCGAGAGCAAAGAATAGCCGGCCCTCTTGGATAGCATGTTTAGCATAGCCGCCATTCTTGAATGGGGAAACCTGGTCTGCTTGGCGTGTAGGACTTTGCAGTCCACCAATCGTGAACGGGAAAACCTGGTCTGTTTGGTGGATCAGATTTATTAATATTAAAACACTAAACTTAGTGAGACTAGAAGACTTCCTCGCGATCGATAAACAAAGACCTTATACACCTAGACATCGTATACGGTCACATTCTACACCTAGGCACAAAAAGCTACGGAGCGCACAACTTAGACTCCATGATCGTCGAGTTTACACACCTAGACATCGAGTACGTCCGATTTCTACACCTCCACATGAAAAACTACAGAGCGCACTACTTAGACTCCATCATCGGTGACCCTATACACCTGGACATCGAATAAGTCCAATTTCAACACCTAGACACGAGCAGCTACGGAGCGCACTACTTAGTCTCCATCATCAGTGAACCTATACATCTACACATCGAATACGGTCAAATTCTACAACTACACACGAAAAGCTACAGAGTGCTCTACTTAGTCTCCATCATAGGCGACCTTATACACCTAGACATCGAATTCGGTCCAATTCTATACCTAGACACGAAAATCTACGGAGCAAACTACTTAGACTCCATCATCGGTGACCCTATACACCTAGAAATCGAATACTGTTATATTCTACACCTTGACACGAATATCTATGGAGCGCACTACTTAGACCCCATCATCGGCGAACCTATACACCTAGACATCGAATACGGTCCAATTCTACACCTAGAGACGAAAAGCTACGGAGCACACAACTTAAACTCCATCATCGGCGACTTTATACACATAGATATCGAGTACGTCCAATTTCCAAACTCAGAAACTTAAAGCTACAGAGCGTACTATTTATACTCCATCATCGGTAACCCTATATACCTAGACATCGAATACCTTCAAATTCTACAACTACACACGAAAAGCTACAGAGTGCTCTACTTAGACTGCAACATCGGCGAGCTTATACACCTAGACATCGAATACGGTCAAATTCTACACCTAGAAACGAAAAGCTGCGGGGCGCAGTACTTAGACTCCATTATCGGTGACCCTATACATCTAGACATCGAGGACGTCCGATTTCCACACCTTGACACGAACAACTACGGAGCGCACTACTTAGACACCATTTTCGGCGACCTTATACACCCAGACATCGAATACGGTCAAATTCTACACCAAGACATGAAAAGTTACAGAGCGGTCTCGTTAGACTCCAACATCGGCGACCTTATACACCTAGACATCGAGTAAGTCCGATTTCCGCACCTAAGCACAAAAAGCTATGGAGCGCACTACTTAGACACCATCATCGGAGACCTTATACAGCTATAGATCGAATGCGGTCAAATTCTACACCTACACACAAAAACCTACGGAGTGCTCTACTTAGACTCCATCATCGGCGACTTTATACACCTAGACACGGAGAACGACCGATTTCCAAACCTAGAAACTGAATGCTACGGAGCGAACAATTTAGACTCCATTATCGGTAACCCTATACACCTAGACATAGAGTACATCAGTTTTCCACATATAGACACGTAAAGTTACGCAAAGCACTACTTAGGCTCCACCGTCGGTGTCCCTATACACCTAGACATCGAGTACGTCAGATTTCCTCACCTAAGCACGAAAAGCTATGGAGCGCACTACTTAGACTCCAACATCGGCGACTTTATCCGACTAGACATCGAGTACGTCAGTTTTTCACACCTAGACATGCAAAGTTACGCAAGGCACTACTTAGACACCATCATCGATAACCCTATACACCTAAACATCGAATAGGTCCGATTTCCACACCTTGAGACGAATAGCTACAGAGCTTACGTCTTAGACTTCAACATCAGCGACCTTATACACGTAGACAACAAATACGGTCAAATTCTACACCTAGACACGAAAATCTACAGAGCGCACAAGTTAGACTCCACCATCGGCGAGCTTACACACCTAGACATCGAGTTCATCCGATTTCCACACCTAGAAAAGAAAAGCTACGCGGCGCACTACTTAGACTCTATCATCGGTGCCACCCTATACACCTAGACATCGAGTACGTCCGATTTCCACACCTTGACACGAATAGCTACGGAGCACACTTCTTAGACGCCATCATCGGTGACCCTATAAGCCTAAACATCGAATTATGTAAAATTCTACACCTAGACACGAAAAACGTCGAAGCGCATTACGTGGACATCATCATCGGTGACCCTATACACCTAGACATCGAATACGGTTATATTCTACACCTAGACACGAAAATCTATGGAGCACACTACTTATACACCATCTTCGGCGACCTTATACACCTAGACATGGAATGCGTTCAAATTCTACAACTACACACGAAAAGCTTCAGAGTGCTCAACTTAGACTCCATCATAGGCGACATTATACACCTAGACATCGAATACGGTCCAATTCTACACCTAGACACGAAAAGCTATGGAGCACACTACTTAGACTCTGTCATCGGCGACTTTATAGACCTAGACATCGAGTACGTCCGATTTCCAAACCGAGAAACTGAAAGCTACGGAGCGCACTATATGTACTCCATCATCGGTAACCCTATACACCTAGACATCAAGTACGTCAGCTTTCCTCACCTAGAAACGAAAAGCTGCGGGGCGCACTACTTGGATTACATCATCGGCGATCTTATACACCTTGACATCGAGTACGTCCGATTTCTACACTTATACACGAAAAGCTACAGAGCGCCCTACTTAGGCTCCATCATCGGTGAGCCTATACACCGGGATATCGAGTACGTCCAATTTCCACACCTAGAAACGAAAAGCTACGGAGCCCATTACTTAGACTCCATCATCGGCGAGCTTACACACATAGACACCGAGTTCGTCCGATTTCCACGCCTAGAAACAAAAAGCTGTGAGGCACACTACTTAGATTGCATTATCGGCGATCTTATACACCTTGACATCGAGTACGTCCGACTTCTACACCTATACGCAAAAAGCTACCGAGCGCACTACTTGGACTCCATCATCGGTGACCCTATACACCTGAAAATCGAGTACGTCCGACTTCCACACCTTAATACGAAAAGATACGGAGCGCACATCTCAGACTCCAGCATCGACGCCCTTAAACACCTAGATATCGAGTACGTCCGATTTCCATACCTAGACACGCGAAGCTACGGAGTGCACTACTTAGACTCCATCATCGGTGACCCTGTACACCTAGATATCTAGTACGACCGACTTCTACACCTGTACACGGAAAGCTACAGAGCGCACTTCTTAGAATCCGTCATGGGTGACCCTATACACCTGGACGTCGAGTACGTCCGATTTCCACACCTTGACACGAAAAGCTACGGGGCGCACTACTGAGAATCCATCAGCGGTTAACCTATACGCCTAAACATCGAATACGGTTAAACTCTACACCTAGACACGAAAAGTTACTGAGCGGTCTAGTTAGACTCCATCATCGGTGACCCTAGACACCTAGACATCGAGTACGTCCGATTTCTACACCTTGACACGAATAGCTACGAAGCGGACTTCTTACACTCCAACATCGGCGAGCTTATACACCTAGACATAGAGTACGTCCGATTTCCACACATAAGCACGAAAAGCTACAGAGCGCACTACTTAGAC
This sequence comes from Megastigmus stigmatizans, assembly GCA_900490015.1. Taxonomy (NCBI): domain Eukaryota; kingdom Metazoa; phylum Arthropoda; class Insecta; order Hymenoptera; family Megastigmidae; genus Megastigmus; species Megastigmus stigmatizans. The sequence goes on along the minus strand of UELV01083364.1, from coordinate 1,997 downwards.
AGCATCTTCGACGACATTATGCACCTAGACACCGAATACGGTCAAATTCTACACTTAGACACGAAAAGCTACAGAGCACTCTAGTTAGACTCCATCGTCGGCGACCTTATGCACTTAGACATCGAGTACGTGCGATTTCCACACCTAAGCACTAAATCTACGGAGCGCACTACTTAGACAGCATCTTCGACGACATTATGCACCTAGACACCGAATACGGTCAAATTCTACACTTAGACACAAAAAGCTACCGAGCGCTCTAGTTAGACTCCATCGTCGGCGACTTTATGCACTTAGACATCGAATACGGTCAAATTATACACCTAGACTCGAAAAACTACGGGGCGCTCTACTTAGACACCATCATCGATGAGCCTATACACCTAGACATCGAGTACGTCCGATTTCCACACTTTCAGACGAATAACTACGGAGCACACTTCTTAGACGCCATCATCGGTGACCCTATACGCCTAAACATCGAATACGGTTATATTCTACACCTAGACACGAAAAACTTCGTAGCCTATTACTTAGACATCATCTTCGGCGACATTATACACCTTGACACGAAACGCTACAGAGCACACTACTTAGACTCCATAATCGGCCACTTTATACGCCTAGACATCGAGTTCGTCCGATTTCTACACCTAGAAATGTAAAGCTACGGGACGCACTACTGAGACAGCATCATCGGCGATCTTATATACCTAGACATCGAGTACGTCCGATTTCCACATCTAGACACGAATAGCTACGGAGCGCACTACTTAGTCTCCATCATCGGCGACCTTATACACCTAGACATCGAATACGGTCAAATTCTACACCAAGGCACAAAAAGCTACGGAGCGTACTAATTTGACTCGATCATCGGCGAGCTTACACACCTAGACATCGACTTCGTCCGATTTCCACACCTAGAAACAAAAAGCTGCGGTTCACACAATTTAGACTCCATCATCGGCGACTTTATACACTTAGACATCGAGTTCGTCCGATTTCCACAACTAGAAACTAAAAGCTACGGGGCGCACTACTTAGACTGCATCATCGGCGACCATGCACACCTAGACATCGAGTACGTCCGATTTCCACGTGTAGACACGAAAAGCTACAGAGCGCTCTACTTAGACTCTATCATCGGTGCCACCCTATACACCTAGACATCGAGTACGTCCGATTTCCACACCTTGACACGAATAGCTACGGAGCACACTTCTTAGACGCCATCATCGGTGACCCTATACGCCTAAACATCGAATACGGTTAGATTCTACACCTAGACACGAAAAACTTCGTAGCCTATTACTTAGACAACATCTTCGGCGACATTATACACCTAGACATCGAATACGGTCAAATTCTACATCTTGACACGAAATGCTACAGAGCACACTACTTAGACTCCATCATCAGCCACTTGATACGCCTAGACATCGAGTTCATCCGATTTCCACAACTAGAAACGAAAAGCTACGGGGCGCACTACTTAGACTGCATCATCGGCGACCTTGCACACCTAGACATCGAGTACGTCCGATTTCCACGTGTAGACACGAAAAGCTACCGAGCGCTCTACTGAGATTCTATCATCGGTGACCCTATACACCTAGACATCGAGTACGTCCGATTTCCGCACCTGGTCACGAAAGGCTACGGAGTGTACTTCTTAGACTCCATCATCGGCGACCCTGTACACCTAGACTTCGAGACGATCAAATTTCACACCTAGTCGCAAAAACCTACGGAGCTCACTACTTAGACTCCATCATCGGCGACACTGTACACCTAGACCTCGAATACGACCGAATGCCACATCTAGACTTAATTATCGATATACACACCTAGGCAGAGTGTAATATGATTATAGTATATTAATCCATTAACGACCAAAGACGTCATTTTTTGATCATGTTTTTGATCGCAAAATTCATTTGTAAAACGAAACAATAAATTGATCCAAGGTACCGTACCTCATGTTTTTGGGTGTG